>PVJN01044041.1:0-17509 GCA_004026805.1 Lasiurus borealis | reverse complement strand
TGGATCACAGCTGCATTTATTATATTAGTGACGGGCCAGGAAGGAAGCTCTTGCCATCTCCCTGGGGATAGAAGACACTGTGGCCAGTGACTACATTAGACTGTGGTACCCATAAACTCTGGTTCATCTCTCTAGTAAAAGAAGCGAGTCATTTATTTGACACCAAAAGTCATAATGTTTTCCATTCTCCTAAAAGAACTTACTTTTCTTATGATTCCAAAGAGTTCTTTGGCCACTTCTATTCTTCTATACTGGGTCAGGGAAACAATGAGGATGGAGTGAGGATGCTTGTTGAGGAGGTAGCTGAAAGTCAACCAAGCCTCTTTGAAAGCAGACCATCACTGCTCAACTGGCAGTCTCTCAAAGTCCTAACAAATTTATTTTCTGCCAATGGTGTCCAAGTCACCATAAGTTCCACACTGATACTGATTGATATTTTCTGAAAGGTGAAATTAATAAAAATGATGCAGCAACCTGGTTGGAACTGGAGAGCCTTATGCTTAGTGAAATAAGCCAGTCAATGAAGGAGAAGCATCACATGATCGCACTCATTGGTGGATAATGAAGAACATTATAAACTGATGAACAAAAGGATAGATACAGAGACAGTAAAGCTTCAAACAGACTGAAATTACAGCAGGAAGATTAAAGTTAGTTAGATGAGGTAGATAAGAGATCAATCAAAGGACTTGTATACATGCATATAAGCATAACCAATGAACATAGACGCTGGGGGGTTGGGGTATGCCTGGGAGGGAGGGGGGCAATGGGGAGATATGTATAAAAATTAATAATAAAAAAAGAAATGGAAAAAATGATTTCCCTGAATTACCAAATATGAAAATAGATTCAGATTTAATTCAAAGAGAGATGCAGAGATAGGGAGAGAAACAGAAAAGAAGATAACATAGAAGACAAATGAAGAGAAAGGGAGAGGATGGGGTGGATGAAGGAAAGAGATGGAGGAGAGGGGATAGAAGAAAAAAGTGAAGGGCAGCATGGCAAGGTGAAATGAGGAGGGAGAAACAGAGGAGAAGAAAGCTACTTTCTAAGTATCATAGCACCTGACTGTCATCAGATTTGGTAATTAATGTAATTATCAGGCCTCAAAAATGGGCAAACTCATTGTCTCAGGTAATGTAACTGCAGTTAGAAAGATTACTTAAAACTCCCTTTGAAAGTTATTACTTTGTAATAAACTGTGAAGCTCTAATTCTATAGCTGAACCTGCAGCTTAGAAGTTGTAGGGCTCATTTTGATAAAATCCATGGGATCCCATTATTCTAGTGCATTTACTACCAAAGTCAGTAGAGGTCAAGGGATTCCAGTCACTTTGCTTAGCATCCTGTGTCCATCATCATTAAAGGTTAAGCCTTCCAGAACCATGGACAGCTCCCATCTCCCAAAGCAAAACTTGTCTATGATCTGAGGCTTAGCACAGCCATTTTAAATCATATATGGAATTCATCATGGGACAAAACAAATACTTGTCTTGAACTGAAAGTTTTCAATAGTGAGTAAATGGTGTTATCCACATCCTTGTATTTTAAAAGATATTTCAAAACACCTACCGCACACACTTTACCACACTTCCAATCACACCTGTTCATTAAGTCTTTCTAAATGTGACATTGTTAAAATCTATTCAAACAATAATTATTTGTCAAAGATATACCCATAAGAATATTTTTACCTGGTGTTTATACACTGGAAAATGCTTATGAAAGCATCAGATGTCAAATGTTTCTTGCCTTCAGCATAAGGTTGATGGCCAGATTCTCTGAAATTCTTAAATGCAGAAATTTCTAGAATCTGTGATTAAAATTATATCCTATCTAATAAAAGAATAATATGCAGATTGACTATCATTCCAACATACAAGATGGCTGCCCCCATGTGGTCAAAGATTCTGTCTTCATTTGGACACAGATAGCCACCACAAGATGGCCTGTAAGGGAGGGCAGTTGTGGGTGATAAAGCCTTCAGGGGAGGTCTGTTAGGGATGACCAGGCCGGCAGAGGAGGGAAGTTGTGGGCAACCAGGCCTGCAGGAAGGGGCAGTTGGGAGGGATCCAGGCCTCCAGGGGAGAGCAGTTGGGGGGTGGGAGAGGGTAGTTAGGGGTGATCAGGCCTGCAGAGGAGGGCAGTTAGGAGCAAACAGGCTGGCAGGGGAGCAATTAGGCATCAATCAGGCTGGCAGGCAGAAACAGTTAGGGGCAATCAGGAAGGCAGGCAGGTGAGCAGTTGGGAGCCAGCAGTCCTGGATTGTGAGAAGGATGTCAGACGTGTCCATTTATTGGAGAGGATGTAGGCTGGGCTGAGAGAAACCCCTTCATTCCCCATGCAAGAATTCCATGCACTGGGCATATATACATATATATTCTACCCAGTATCAATTTCATAAATATTTACTGAAAATATATTGTGTTACATGTCCCATATGAATAAGAATGTGTCTCATGAAAATGTTCCACTTGGTCCTCTTTGTCACCATCCATCCTTAAGTTAGATTTTTTATAAGATACAAGTTAATCTCTAGTTATAGAAATCCAAGTATATGCATTATGTGAAAAAGAAGAACCAAGAATCTTATGTGAGCATTCTATGTTGTATGGCTAAAATTAAATTTTAGAATAGTTTCCTCACCAACAGACAGAAGAGAAGCTTCCTTGCTGGATTATTTGCATTTCCCTCTCAATAATAGACCAATTGTTGTGTGTTGCTGAGGACATCCATAAACTGGCTATTTGGAGAATATAGGAAATAATTATTTATCTCTGGTTAAAAATGGTCATGACCTTTCCCAAGCTCTTCCACACCACCGTACACGTGGTTCTGCCCTCCCTTCTTGTGCCATACCAGACACCAGGTAGTATTTATTGGCTTTTGCCTATAACAGATGAAGCCTCTGAAGTATCTGAGTATAATTTTAGGTCTTATTTTCCAGGTTAAAAGCAGTGAATTGCAGATGGCAAGTGTTTTTTTTCCCCCGTGAGATTACTGAAAGTTGGGATAATTTTGTCATGAGTCACATTAAAAAAAGAACAAGTGGTATTGTGCAGCTCCTACTCAACATGAATATGTGCAAAGAACAGCTATCTACCTAGTCATCCATTCAGCAATGGAAGGAAGGATTTTGCTTTGCTTTTAAGGTGGCAGATTTTAATGTGAGAAATGTGTGTAGTTCAATGTGTCTTGTAAGCACAATCAGAAGCCATGTATAAAGATGCAGGTGAAAAAAAGAGCAACAAAATGTGCAGAATTATACTAGGTACTACACAGAATGGAGAGGTGAGGGGATCTATGTCAGGGAAAGGGACAGAATCTTATGGAAATGGACATTTCACTCACAGCACAATTAAGATTAAGAATTTGCCATGGATGGCATGGCTCAGTTCCTGAGGGATTCTCCTGTGAACCAGAAGTTGCTGGTTTGCAGGCTCAGTCCGTGGTCAGGGGTGTGCTCTCACACTTACGTTTCTCTCTCTTTCCTTCATCTCTCTCTAAAAATTAATAAGCCACATAAACAAGAATTTGTGTACAGTTTTCGTTTTTATTTTTAGATGTTGATTTCAAAGTTCAGGGATTAAAACTCACAGCTTCAACTTAACTATTGAAATTTAAGAAGCTTTGGTACCACTTGTTACTTAAAATGAGTCCATTTTGTTAAGCATCCTCCACAAGCATACCATTGCACAGAGGTCCAAGGCTTGCAAGGAAAAGCTTTGAGTATTACTGAAGCCAAAAAAAGAAAGAGGTCACCTCAAATTTTAACCAGCTATAGGAATTTCTTCCAAGTTATTTTATTCCATTGAATCTCAAAAAGACCTAAACATGTCTGAGTTGCTAATACTGATGATTGTTGGTAGCATTACATCATATATCTCATCTCCTTTTATGGGATTTTATTTTGAACACTCATAAAAGTATTTGACTTTCAAAAGAATCTGCACTCCTAAACTCTCCAACTCACTTAAAATTACCCATGGATAATTCTTCACTAGACTCAAACTTTGCCTCAATTCCACTATGTATTTTAAAACATAGCATAGGACATGTATGTAGATAACTACAATGGTCCTATATAATAAAAGAGTAATATGCAAATTGACCATACCTCTGCTATACCCACAAGCCATGCACACCAGCCAATCAGGAGCAAGTATACAAATTAACCCAACCAAGATGGCTATGGCCACAGAGAGAGCAGGAGGGAGGCTTGGGTTGCCACCAGCGATGGAGGAAGCCAAGCTTTCCGCACACTCTGGCCTGCTCAGGCCTCTGCTTAAGGCAACAAAGTTTCAATGGCTTCTACCAGGGAGCGAGCAGAAGGCTTGGCTCTGCTCTAGGCTAGGAAGTTTCAATTGTAGAAGATAAATAAATCCCAGATACCTGGGCCTCCACTTGGGTTGTTGGGGGACATGGCTGGCCTGCAAACCACCACAGGCCCCTCGCCCAGGTGACCCCATGCCCCAAGGGAACCCCCATTCCAATCTGGGACACCCTTCAGGGCAAACCAGCTGGCCCCCTCTTGTGTACCAGGCTTCTATTCTATCTAATAAAAGAGTAACATGCAGATTGACCATTACTCCAACACAGAATATGATTGCCCCCTTGTAGTCAAAAGATCCTGCCCCCATGTGAACACAAGATGGCCACCACAAGATGGCCAGCAGGGTAGAGCAGTTAGGAGGGACCAGGCCTGCATAGAAGGGCAGTTAGGGGTGACCAGGTCAGCAGAGGAAGGCAGTTGGGGGTGACTGGGCTTGTAGGGAAAGGCAGCTGGGGGGGGGGACCCAGGCCTGCAGGGGAAGGCAGTTAGGGGCAAACAGGCTGAAAGGGGAGCAGTTAGGCATCAATCAGGTTGGCAGGGGAGGTTTAGGGGGTGATTAGGCTGGTAGAAAGAAGCAGTTAGGGGCAATTAGGAAGGCAGGCAGGAGAGCAGTTGGGAGCCAGCAGTCCTGGATTGTGAGAGAGATGCCCAACTGCCCATTTAGGCCTGATCCTACCTGGTTTAATATATTTTAACCTATCAAATATTTTAATATATCGAGCTGCTATCCTCTAGTTTAATATATTGAGTTGCTATCCTCAAAGCTAGAACCAATGGATAATAAGTCAGAATAAGACAGAAACATATGATGGTAGTAAAAAAAAAAGGTGTTGATGAAGTAGGTAGGCAAAATAAGTTAATTCAAACAAATAATATTAAACTATGTGTTCCAATAAATATTTCTCTGTTGAGGAAGAAGCTTTAAAAAATGGATCTGCTTCATTCATCATAAGACTAGGTATTTATAAGGTTTTCAAAAGAATTTCTACCCTAAATTAATCTCACATTAAATGGTTCATTAATATCACTATTAAATTTGCAGGTGAATTACCTTAAAGCAAATATATCAAAGGTTCAATTAATAATAACTTCTGTGCTTTAGAAAGGTTCAAGGTACCTTATTAGAGCCTTTCATTCATGATTTGAAATGAACATTGGTTGTGATTTTGGGAAAGTAGAAATAAAATTTTTCTCAAGAGAGTAAATCTAAGGGGAAGTCTCCAGGCATAAAGTAAAGGAATAAGCCAACCATGCATGTGAATAAAGCTGAGTAAGAAGTTGAAAATGATGAAAACAGAGACAAAAAAAATATCTTTCAATGTAACCAAGGGCTCCATTTCCAAAACAGCACCTTCACACTTCAAAGTGCGAATCTTTACTTAATTGCAACCCCCATCTCCTCCTGGCCTTAGCATAGCAGCATCTTTGGAAATATTATGTAAATGGGAAATTTCTAAGGGTAACAGGTGAAACATGGTGCATGGCAGTTCCATCACAAACACTTTTCTCTATTAATTCCTTCTCAAGACTAAATTATTTCTCGACTTTTGTTATAGTCTTTTTGTTACAAGTGTTTATTTGTATTTGACTTCCTTCTTCTCCATCATTTTCCTCAAAGAAGTACCCCAAGTTCTTTTACCAGTCTAACAGATAAAGAACTCAAAATGATATTGTTAATTTAAATTTTGAGTCACTTATCCTTCAAACGATGGCACATATCTTGCTTGGGTACTTCAAGAGGTTTCAGGAGTGTTTCCCTAACTATTAATAGGATAATTATTAAAATCTAAATAAGGGATTTATGAGTATGGTATCTTCTGGCTCATGTTACCATATGACATGCCACGGTGAGGATTCACTCTTTTATGTGGTGAATAAAAATGGCTGCTGGAATTCTGGAAAGCTCAGATTAGCCAAAAAGTAAGTCTAGTGTTGTGCATATATTTCCTGGTTTCCACAGTGACACTAGTCTAGCACAGCCTGGTAAAACTCCCATCCACTTCTGAGAATTACTGTCCTTGATTAAACCTCAGAAAGCATCCTTTGAGAACACAATATGATAGAAATTTATATTTATTGCTGAAAACAAAATGAAAAGATTTAGATACATATGCTAAGCATACCATCATTTTTCTATCTCACTGTACCTTGAAGTCAAGAGAAATTTATGAAGTACTAAAGGGTTCTAAGTATATCTACTCTCTGAGCAGAGAAAGAACCTTTACTAAAGGAAGAAGCAACAATATCAACACTGAAAGAACTAAGAGGAGATGCCAATTAACAGCAAAATAAGCCCAAAAGTACCAGGAATATAGGTAACCACTAGCAATGAATCTTAACCATGAATGACTTTGCAAAGTCTGATAATATTTTTTATTGTCAAAACTGAGGTGAGGGGTAGGGGTGGAGTTTGCTACTGGCATCTAGTGGAAAAAGCCCAGGGATGCTGCTAAACATCCTACAATGCACAAGACAGTCATTTACAATGAAGAATTATTGGCCCACAATGTCAACTGTACTGAGGTTGAGAACTCTGCCATAAAGGATCTGGAAATGGGAGTGAGGTAACAATAAAAGGGCACAGAGTGAAATACTGGTGGGAGTCATCGTTGCCAATTTTAAACAAAGTCTTCCTTATCTGGGTTCTATAGGCTATTTGAATTTTTACTTTTTCCTGACTCTATATATTCTTTAAAAGCTTACTTCCAAATTTCTCACAGTCTTGTTAATAAAATAGCATCATGTTAAGGAATCCAAGGATGGCAGTATACTAGAAGGGTGAGAGGTCAAAAGAAAAACAAAAAAGTAAGATGGAGGGAAAGTAAACATTTTTTGAAGGAGAGAGTCAATGAGAAAGAGAAAGAGACATCTATAATACTTAAAATAAAAAGAAGAGAATGGTCAGTAATATTTGTTGTTGTTGTATCTTTACTTGTTTACCTTCCTTCCTGAACCTAAATCCAATTTTTAAAGTTGGATCTTTCAATGGTATAGCAATTTCAGAATGTCAATCATAGTTTCAGTGAAGTAGATAATGAATATACTTCCTTCCCTCTCCCCCCCAAAAAAATCCCACAATGAAATATGGCCTTTTACCATACTCAGTATTATTTCTTTAAATCAGTAAAATTATTCTAGAAAAGATTAAGATTATAGGCTATAGAATCATATTGTCTGATTTACTAGCTATGTGATCAGGCAAATTAATAAATTCCCTATAAGTCTTAGTTTCTGCATCTGTAAAATGGATACTGTAATAACATTTACTTTACTGAGCTGTTATGAGTCCTGAATTAGAATATCTATATAAACATTGCCACTGGAATCTGACTAAATAATCATTTAATAGTTTTTGTTGTCATTATGCTTGTAGTGTTATTGTTGTTGTTTTTAAATAGTAAAGAATTTGCCTTAAAGAAATAAAGTACTTTAATCCTTGAATAAAGAAATGAGGCAAGAAAGAGATTTTTAAATAAACAGAAAATATAATTTCACAGCAATATAGTTCACATTATTGAAAACATTCATCTAAAAATGAATATCCAAATATTTGTGACCATTATGCTTGATATGTTGAAATATTCGAAGTTATAATGAAGAAAACACTGTCATACCAACTTTCTTTCTATCCCTATTTTCTCATAGAAAAAATTGGTGCTTATAGGGCATTAAAAAGTTAACACTTTATCATAATTTCCTTTGATTTTTAAACTTGAGGCCCAGTGCACAAAATCTGTACATGGGAGAGGGATGTGTGTCCCTCAGCCCAGCATGCACATTCTCCAACATGGGACATTCCTCTCACAATCAAGAACTGCTGACTCCCAACTGCTCACCTGCCTGCCTGCCTGATTACCCCTAACCTCTTCTGCCTGTCAATCTGTTATCAAACCCCAACCACTCCCCTGCCAGCCTGATCGATGCCTAACTGCTCCCCTGCTAACCCACTTGCCCCTAACAGCCCTCCCCTGCCAGCCTGGTCCCACCCTTACAGACCTGGTCACCTCCAACTGCCCTCCCCTGAAGGCCTGGTTGCCCCAACTACTCTACCTGGCCAACACAGTCACCCCTAACTGCCCTCCCTTGCAGGACTGGTCACCACTAACTTCCCTCCCCTGCAGGCCAAGTCACCCCCAACTGTTCTCCCTTGCAGGCCTGATTGCCCCTAACTTCCTCTTTTGCCATCATGATTGCCCCTAACTGCTCTCTTCTACAGACTTAGTCCTCTCCCAATTTCCCTTCCCTACAGGCCTGGTCCCCCCTAACTGCCCTCCCCTTCAGGTCTGGTCACCCCTAACTGCCCTCCCCTGCTAGCCTGATATCCCACAACTGCTCTCCCCTGCTGGCCATCTTGTGGTGGCCATCTTATGTCCAAATGGGAGTGGCTATCTTTGACCACATGGGGGGCAGCCATCTTGTGTGTTGGAGTGATGTTCAATTTGCATATTACAGCTTTATTTTATAAGATAAGGAGACAGTATGCCTTGACTTTTAACAGGCTACAATATACGGCTAATGTATAAAATGTTTTTCTTATTGCTTTATTATATTTTATTTATGAGAAGTGATACTGATGTTTAATTTACCTTAGGGTTATATATACATTTTGATTTTTAAATAAATGTATCTTTTCTTGAGTAAAAGAAGTAAACTTAAGAACATTATTGTATATAATAAAAGCCTAATATGCAAATTGTACTTTCAATTGGGAGTTCGACCAGGGGTTGGGTCCAGCAGCCAACCATCCCTGGCCTTGCCCCGTGGCCAGCCTGGCCCCAATTGGCCTCTATTGGGGTGGGCTGGCCAGATCTCACCTGTGGATAAGTGGTTAACTACTTATTATGGCTCATCTTTGCATGAGTTTTCAAATCACATTAATTTCATGAGTTTGTATATAGCTTATATTTGTCTATCATTTTGCTTAATATTCCACCAAATAATATAGTAAAGCTTTATAATCACAAGCTAAATATATTTTAAGGTTTGGAAGTGCTTTTGATGGCTCCTGACATTCCAAAACACAGATTTTCAGATTTGTATTCTCCAGTTTGAGGTGGATGCTCACTAGAAAGGAAGCAAGGGTCAAGAGTGAAGAAGGGATGCTCCATGTGACACCAGTTTTTTGTGATGAGGAGGAAAAAAGCCCAGAACTTGACAATGAATAGGATGCCATAACCTCTTGAATGACTGGTAACCTATGCGATGGCCTCTCCATTTTTGTTTACTCACAAGAAATCCACAGGGGAATATGAAGAAAAAATGAAATGTGCTCAGAAATTTAACATTCTGAAGGTTTTAGGCTGGTCTGCTGATTGGTCAAAGGATGAAGATTCTATTTTATACGATGAAAGTAAAGAAATTTTGTTGCATATACTAAGCTCATTTTGATCACATTTCACTATCATCAGAATAATAACCATAATACTATGAATTAATTTAATGATAAAACATAGTCTATTTATGAAGCACGTTGTAATGTTTACAGTGCTTTTGCTTTCATTACCTCTTTGGATTAACAGAAGGTCTCATGACGTAGGCAGGGAAGGTATGATGGCAATTTTAGAGATGAGAAAACGGCATTGTGGAGTGGTTTAATGAGGTCTAGAGAGGCAGTACCACATATAAAAACACCTCCAGT
Organism: Lasiurus borealis; assembly: GCA_004026805.1. NCBI lineage: Eukaryota > Metazoa > Chordata > Mammalia > Chiroptera > Vespertilionidae > Lasiurus > Lasiurus borealis. The sequence continues at coordinate 7,539 of PVJN01044041.1, read as the reverse complement.
GGCCTGGTATGTCTCATAAATGTGTGGATAAGCTCACCATAATAAAACACAGAGTGATGGAGCCTGAGGCAAAACTTGAATCATATGATTCCCATGAAAACCACATAATTTCCAATGTTTAAAAAACATGTTGCAAACATGACATGTTGGGGGTTTGCAGATTTCACTCCTCTGGTAGTCTTTGCAGTTGGGGCTAATCTCCTGAGTCTGTCACTTTAACCAAATACTCACAGAACCTTTTTTCTGTCTGGCAATCTGTCTTCTAAGTACAGTGGTACCTCAAGATACGAGTTTAATTCGTTCTGTAACATTGAGGTGTGGGAAACTATGAGACGCTCCACTCACGGTAAACTGGTGGGTCATGTGCAGCCGGCCGATCAGCACGATTACTTCCAACTCAAATGTTGCTTGTATTTCAAAGCAAAAATTGTTCGCTCAACGGCTCATATCTCAAAAATCTCTAATGTTAGGGTACTCGTATCTCAAGGTACCACTGTATTTACATTCTAGTTGGGAATTGACAACATGGCAATAAAGTATGGTTTTACAGACTATGCCTTGCACACCACTAGAAAACACATTCACAATTCCAAATGAATGGAGTTATGTAGCATACAAAGGTACAACTGTCTCAGAAAATAGGAAACAATCAAGTGAAGTTAGAGGCATATGAAGAGTACCAAGTGCTAGAGAGTCAAATGGGAAAGATTGGCCAGTTCATCGGTGACCCCCATGGTCTTTACATAATGGCGCCCCTGCCTGACCATCGTCCCCTTCAGAGAGCCCCAGGCAATGCAATCAGTGCCATTCTGACTTGATCTGCGAGGCTGCTCTTCCTTCCAAATCTGGATTTTCAGCTTCACAGAGATTTTGGCATTGCATTTTCTCTTCAGGGTCCCTACCAGATGTAGGCTTCTGCATTTCAAACACAAGATAAACTAAGAGATGCATTGGGAGAGTGTAGGAGGGGCGGGGCAAATCTGATAAATGAGCAATGAGCAGTTTGTTATGATCTCCTTAAGAAGGGCAAGTGAAGAAGAAGGCTGCCAAGAAAAACGTTAGAGACCTTCAGCTTCAAGCTCCTCCTCCTAGGAGGATCTCTCACAACCAAAGAATTAGTGAATCGTAAACTGGGTTTAGATTTTCCTCATGCTAATGTTTCAGTAACGAGATTGAGTTACTTAATTTGAAAGTTCCCAAGACAGGGATCTCATTGACATATTATGAAGCGTGTACATAGTACTTCAATGGGTAAGCGGAATGCAAGGTTAGGCATTTTTTGCTTTCTCTCTCTCTCTCTCTCTCTCTCTCTCTCTCTCTCTCTCTCTCTCTCTCTTACTATCTCACTCTTTCTCTCAATAACAACAATACTTAGCTTTTAAGTCTTCTGCTTGGAAATGGTCTTTCTTAAACACATATATCATTTTATTTCTAAATTTGTCATTCCATTTATTTTCTAATAAAGGAAAATCACCAAAGGTACATTTCAGAAATCATTTGAAGATGGAGAAATGACTGTGTTTAAATAGCTTTAGATATATGTACCAGGTTAGGGTGTGACAAGCTGGCTGTTAGCCACATGTCATTGAAATAGTTTGTAAGAAGATACATTTTTCTGGCGAATTAAAACTGTGGACTAGGAACTCATTTTCCACCTTCTTGCCAATCCTTCCCATACTGAGAAAGGTTTCCAATCAGAGCAGTACTCAGTTGGCATCTCAATCTCATTGCTTTGTGAACCCTGATTTTTAGGGCTCATGTGGCATCAGGCATTGGAAAATCGCATAGGAGTGGTAAAGAGCAAACTGTAAGCTCTTAAGTATAATTTCAGAGTATTCTACCCTCCTCCTCCCGCCCACTTACTTCTGGCATTGACATTGCACTTTTATGTGAAACTTCCCACCATTGCCTCTTCCCCAATTACATGGAAAGTTGCATGGGCATCTGTATTAGGGAAAGTACCTAGAATATGTCATCATAGATTGCTAGAAAGTCCAAGCTAATTAAAAACAGTCACACAAGGATGAAGTCTGTTGCTTCCATGTGGTTACCAAATGAAGAGTGTGAGATTTTGACAGTAATAAGAACTAGCCAATGAGATTCAAGAGAGTGGTTACTGGTCTTCAACTAGTTGACTACAAATACAATTCAGAAACTTTCTCCTTTCTGTCCTCTAAGAGCTCGGCACAGCAAGTGTTTGTCGAGTAAGAGAGGAAACAGAAAGAACACCACTGTAGAAAATGCCTTCAAAATGGCAAGTGGTTCACAGTTGAAAATAGACCCAAATGCAAACTATGAAAAAATAAAGTGGTTAGAGGAAAAAAAAAGGTATGAAATATGCCTAATTATTACCACAGTCAATTTGAGAAGATTGGATTAATTACTTATTTTTTTGTACTTGCCTTTATCTCCTATTTTTTAAAAAATATAATGAGAACATGTTACTTTTATTGTAGTAAAGCATAAAGCAATACTTCTAAACATCAAATAAAGGACATTGCCTCTCTCAAGAGTTGCAAATGAGAACAGTAATGTTATGTACATTCATTGACAACACAGTGGAGGGACTTAGATTGAGTCTGTGCACTCTGGACCAGATTCCAAGAGATTGATGACATGTATGTGGTGGTTGGATCTGCATCTCACAAATATTGTGAGATTTCCATCTATCACAGTGGTTCTCAACCTTTCTAATGCTGCAACCCATGAATACAGTTACTCATGCAGTGGTGACCCCCAACCATAAAATTATTTTCATTACTACTTCATAACTGTAATTTTGCTGCTGTTAATGAATTGTAATGTAAATATCTGTATTTTCCGATGGCTTTGGGTGACCCCTGTGTTTTGGTCATTCGACCCCCACTGGTGTCACAACCCACAGGTTGAGAACCACTGATCTGTCAGAAGCTGGCTTCCAGAAGGTTCTGCCTTTTACAGCTTCTTATTTGAGCTGGCCACTGATTAGTCTGCTCTCTTTGATTTTAGGGCCATAAACAATGCACTTGGCTCTCAGAATAGCAGCAAGACCTATGTGGATCTTGGAATTGAAGCGAAAGACTCATGTCTGTCCTGGCTCTTAACCCCAAGAATCTTGCTTACAGGAAATTGTGAACAGTGACAAGGCATGGACTTAAGTAGGTATATAGTAGATGTCTGTTATCCTAAACAGGACATTTATAGCACCCTCCAGAGGAAAAAAATGGTATCACTCAGAGAGTGATACAGGCTTAAGTGTCTGATATCTTTAGTGGAAGATAACTCAAATACCGATACCAGTAAATCAGGGCCCCATTCACCTCAATTTGATGCAACATTTTCATAAGTACACATATTCTGTTAATAGTAGAGACTTAAAATTCTTTCATATCCTGACCATATTTGTAAACACATGGACTTTTATAAGAATATGTTTCCATTTTCATGGAGACAGGTAATTCCTCAAAACTTGTTCCATTTCATTTTGTATTTATAGGAAGCATCACAGGTGACCTTGAAGTTCTGTTGATTTACTAACTTATACAATAGCAGCCATGTAGTTACTGCCTTCAAGCAATTGATGGTTTCAACTTATTTTGGTGTTGAGTAAAGTTTTAAATTGTATAAGCGATTCATTTGCCTTATTGTATTTAATGAGGTTGTCATTTCCTTTATTATTATTTTTTCTCTAATTGCGTTAATAACACCCTCATCTGCCTACCTCTTCCATTTTCAACCCATCACAGTAGGAAGGGTCTAGGCAGGGGAAGACTCTGCTGAGGAAGCTGTCTATCTGGGAAATGATTTATGTGAAATCAGAAGGACTTTAATTCTTATAGTAAATAAAGAGAAGGTGCCAAAACAGGTTTAGCTCAGTGGATACAGTGTCAGTCTGCAGACTGAAAGGTCCCAGGTTCGATTCCGGTTAAGGGCATGTAACTTGTTTGTGGGCACATCCCCAGTGGGGATAGTGCAAGAGGCAGCTGATTGATAGGTCTCTCTCATCGATGTTTCTAACTCTCTATTCCTCTCCCTTCCTCTCTGTAAAATATCAATAAAATATAATTTTTAAAAATATAAGAGAATGTGACAGGATAGCAAAGGTACCTTTCTCCTTGAGCCCATCAAGGAGAGTTCACCTCAGAAAGAACTCCACATTTGCTATCTCCTGAAGATGGACATTGAGAAACATGTCAGACAAAACCAAACATGCCTCCGCTTCTGAACACATCTGGGCAACTTTGAAGGAGTACTGTTTGAAAGGTATTCATTAACCAAGTAATAAAAGAGGGAAGATTCAGGACAATGAGTCTTCACAAGAAACCAGGTTCATAAGGCAGAGAGGTGTATTCATCCTGTCTGACACTAAGAACAATAAAACGGGACACAGTGAAAAGGAGGCTTTCCCAAGCTCTCTCCAGTGACAATCTCTGTAACCTTCAGGACACAGCTGCCACCTCCTGCAAGTGACACGGAATGCAGTCGTATGACTATTATAATGTCCCTCATTTGTCAACAGAAAAGCTGCTAAATTGCTACTTTGAACAAATTTACATAGAAATCACCACCGATGATCCTCAGCAAACAAGAAGGGAATTACAACAGAGAGGGGCGTAAGCATCTCTGTAGGCTCCCCCTGGAGCTGCTGGCTGCTGAGCGGAACAGCCCTGCGGGTTATAGGGAAGTGAGGAGAGACTGAGACAGGCCAACAGGAAGGTCAGTCAGACCTCTGGCTCCAGGATGCCACCCTCTTGTGCCCCTGAAGGCAAGTTTCACATCTGGTTTGCTGACACGTTGGCCCTTCCCTAGCTTTAGCTCCCTTATCCGCTTCATACATTTTTTTCTGCAGTTTCTCTACCCACATAAAAAAGAGGTTCTGCACTTCATTAAGGTTCACACACACGGCCAAAGGTCAATTGCTCAATTGCCTCCGCTCCCTTCAGTGTGGGCAGTGGCTGGCACTCGCTGTGTTCAACTTGCAGCCGTGGTCAATCAACTGTGTTAAGAGGAAACCTCCCCAGAGCTCCTAAGGAATTGGTGCCTCTCCTCCTTCCTCTGCAAATTTTTTTTTCTGCTCTCTTTCCTGGCATCCAACTGCATTCCCTGGTTCCACGCAGGCCTGTCTTTCCTGAGGCTTTTGCCCAAGGAGATGACCCTTGATTTGCTTTCTGAATTTCTCTCTTTTTCCAGGATTAGATCGCAGCTTCCATTCACACAGGAGGCCGCTCAGTTTGCAAGCCCCTTCCCCAGGTTCTTCAAGGCCTGTCCTCCAATGTCTTCCACCTCATGGTTGTCACCAAAGTCTACTCTTCCCAACTCCACGCTCCTGGTAAGTAAAGTCCATTCCTTCTCATATTATCATATCAGACATTGTAAATCTACCTAGAATCAGTTTATAGTAAAACTGAATGTCCATACCATTCCCATATCTCTGAATTTGTCATGCTGTTCCCCATGATTAGAATGCCCTCTCCTTCACTCCCACATACATCAAAGTCCTGATCAGTCTTCAAGAGCCATGCCAATCTATCCCCTTGTGTGACTATCTAGACTCTAGTATTATAAAGCAGAGCTATGCTTTGTAATTTTATAATTTTATAATTTTCTTCAGTGGTTCAGAGCAGGCTCTGGAGCTCAACTGTCTGGGCTCAAGTCTTGAATCTGCCATCTATTATCTGTGAGACAATAGGTGAGTAACTTGATTTCTCAGAGTCACAGTTTCTTCATCAGCTAAAATGGGGATAGTCAGTACTTATGCTACAAGGCTATGAAGATTGCATGAAACGATGCCTGTAAATAATTACCACCATAAAAAAACCAATAAGTGTTGAATGTAATTGTTACTTTGTATTGCAAAAATAGCACCTAGTTTAATGCTAGACACATGAGAAAGTATTTGTTTGATTGAACACACACACACACACACACACACACACACACACACACATACACGCAGAGAATAATTCCCAGAAATGGCATGACAAATTCCTAATTCCCTTAAGTCAAAAAGAACTCCTCTGTAAAATGAGAATATATCACGAAGAGTCACTGCTCATATTTAAATAGGTAACATAAAAGAAAATCTCTTGTAAACCGTAAAGCATTCTAGAAAAGTGAGACTTGTACCTTTGCTCAAAACCCATTAGTTGAGGCCAAAACCAGTTTGGCTCAGTGGATAGAGCATCGCCCGCAGACTGAAAGGTCCCAGGTTCAATTCCGGTCAAGGGCATATACCTTGGTTGTGGCCCATTCCCATTAGGGGGTGTACAGGAGGCAGCTGATCATCGATGTTTTTCTCTCTCTCATGGATGTTTCTAACTATCTCTCTCCCTTTCTCTCTGTAAAAAATCAATAAATATATTTTTTTAAAAAAAACATTAGTTGAACCTGGTGAGTCCTGTTCCATGTGAAAGCTGCAAGGTTGATGCGAGACAAATGAGGCCTCTTGTTATGGAAAGAACACAGGCTTTAAAGGCATGAAGAGCAGGCTTGCAATTGTACAGCCATCATTTATTAGCTGTGTGATCTCCTTCCAATAATTGCCTGGGCCTCAATGTCCTTATCAGTAATATTAAGGAAAGCCCTCACTAGTTTATTGAGATGCTTAGAGCCACTTATATATAAATAAACCTTAGCTGGACACCTTTCACCCCACTGCCACATGCTTTCAAGAGAAAGTTTGAGAGTGCAAAACAGAATGAGACCAATTAATGCTTAATTACAGTGCAATAAACATGCATGTAGAAAGGTAATATTAATACCAAAAGAGTTCTGTTTTAATTGCTTCTTATTGCAGGGAACACTGAAAAATTAATTGAGAGTTGCCCTTTACAAGATAAGAGAAGCATGGGCAAAATGAACAAGTACCATAGAAGAAATACAAAAGTAAAGATAGTACATTTTCCTTGTGTGGATGCCTGTCTGGCTTTTACTAGAATCATTTGAGGCTGATTTTATAAAAACAATTTAGCATGCAAATATGTCCATATAGGCCTGAAAATGGTCTATTAAAATCTTCACAGGATTGTGTTGGAATCGCACCATTTGTAACATTCTGTCACTTCAGGGGTGAAAAATAGCACTGCTACTATTTCATCAGTTCTCTGTAGGGATTATAGGACAAAATAGGATATGAATTTTGGTTTCTGATGCTGAAGTTAGTTAGGCCTGAGGTCTTCCAATAAGTAGTTTAAAGTTAAAAAGGAACAAAGAAAGTTTAGTTTTAAATGGTCCAAGGGAAATTTTGCAAAGAGATCCAAAGATACAAAACTGCATTTATACCCTTTACCCAAATAACCACATATGAATCAAGACTTCATAGAGATTATGGTACATGGCTGCCTTATGTATCTCAATGACAATACTAAGTGTGCACAAAATACTCAGGAGAACTCTAAACCCTGCCTCTTGATGAGCAGAGAGGGCTTTCTATTTAAATGATTCATCTAAAAAGAGTCTCCCACACAGGAAATTGCATGAGACTTAATTCATTTACCTAAAAAGGATAAAGGATTGACTCAAGCCAAGGTGAATTCAAACATCAATTCTCTAGGCTGTATG
>PVJN01044040.1:0-17508 GCA_004026805.1 Lasiurus borealis | reverse complement strand
CATCTTGTGGTGGCCATCTTATGTCCATATGGGGGTAGGATCTTTGACCACATGGGGGCAGTCATCTTGTGTGTTGGAGTGATGGTCAATCTGCATATTACTCTTTTATTAGATAGGATAGAGGCCTGGTGTATGGGTAAGGACCAGCTGGTTTTCTCTGAAAGGTGTTCCAGATCAGGGTAGGTGTTCCCTTGGGGCATGGGGTGGCCTGGGTAAGGGGCTTGTGGTGTTTTGCAGGCCAGCCATGGCCCTGGTGACCCAAGTGGAGGCCCTGGTACCTGGGATTTATTTATCTTCTACAATTGAAACTTTGTAGCCTGGAATGAAGCCAAGCCTCCTGCTTGCTAGGTGGCAGCAGCCATTGAAACTTTGTTCCCTTAAGTGGAGGCCTGGGCCCACCAGGGTGTGTGGAAAATTTGGCTTCCTCCATCCCCAAAGGCAACCCAAGCCTTCCTCCTGATCTCTCTGTGGCCATAGTCATATTGGTTGGCTTAATATGCATACTCACTCCTGATTGGTTTGTGGGCATGGCTGGTGGGTGTGGTTTGTGGGTGCAGCTGAGGTAATGGGCAATTAGGATATTACTCTTTTATCAAATAGGATAATATTTTTATTGATTTCAGAGAGAGACAGAGAGAAAAAATAGAACCATCAATGATGAAATAGAATTTTAATTTGTTGCCTCCTGCAAGTTCCACACTGGGGATTGAGTCCATATCCCTGACTTGTGCCCTTACCAGGAATGAAACCATGACTTCCTGGTTCATAAGTTGATGCTCAATAGCTGACCCACACCAGCTCACTGAGGAACTATCTCTTCAGGTTATTGGGCTATTTTGAAGATGAACATTTGCTTTCACTCCAATACTTCTATAATAATTGGTATTTTCATAATTAGACTATACCTGTAATCCAGAAATAGTGGAAAATAAGAATATAATTGAGTAAAATATGGCTTAATTTGACTAACTTCTATACTAAAAAAGAGAATATTACAAAATGTAATTTGATAATATTTGGATTATTTAAGTAATAAATACCAGTTGTTTAATAAACGCTACTTTAATGAAAAATTACACTATACTAGAGGCCTGATGCATGAAATTCATACAAGCACTCAGCCCTCACAGCCTTGGCTGCCTCAACCCTCACAGCCCCGGCTTTATTTGGAAGATAGTCCAGAAGGTCGTCCAGACAATCATTCCACTCTTTGGCTGCTCAGTTAATTTGCATATTACACTTTTATTATTATAAGTAGATAGATATCCTATGAGAAAATTAAAGCAACTTTTCTAATAGGACAAAATATAATCAAATTATTTTATTGAAATTTTATTTGTGAACCATACTATTAATCAAGAATAGATAGATTTTCATAAATCATAAATAACATGTATTTAAATTCAATACCCAAGATATGTGGCCTGTAAAATAGTTGGAAACATTCTACCTAAAATTAATAATAAAGCAAAGAGTCAAAATAAATTAATTCATTGCAATGACCATGTACTATATAATTAAAAATAGAAGCTCTGTTTTCAAATTTCATGGGCATGCCCAGCCAGTGTGGCTCAGGGTTTGAATGTTGATCTATGAGCCAGAGGATAAATTGTATACACTTAGGACTTATGTTCCACATAGCTCATTTAGCTACACTAGTCTTCTGAACTCCCAAAACATTTATAATATACTAGAGTCCCAGTGCACAAAATTCATGCACAGGTAGAATCCTTAGTCTTGGTCAGCAATCAGGTCTTATTGGGGCCTTTCTTCTCTGGCTACTGGCTGCTGGCTGGGGCTTTCCTTTGTTCCAAGCCAACCCCTGGTGGTCACTTATATACCCAACATTTCCATAGGAATCAAAATATGTGAAAAATTATCTAATAACATTTCTTTCATTATAGTATGGTTCTCCATACTATAAAGTAGAATGCTTTCAGAATAGTTTTTGGTAAAGACTCATGAAAATTGATAGAACTTCTGCTGTCATTTTCTGATTAACAAATTATGTTATCTAAATCACTGTTAATCATTTACCTGACAATGCACTTCATTTTTTTCCCATTTTCTTTTTATTATTATTTTTTTCAATTATGATTTATATTGAATATTATTTTGTATTAGTTTCAGGTGTACAGCATAGTGGTTAGACAATCATATACTTCACAAAGTTCTTTCCTTGATATGTCCAATACCCACCTGGCAATACATAGTTATTACAATATTTTTTTGAATATATTTTATTGATTTTTCACAGAGAGAATGGGAAAGGGATAGAAAGTTAGAAATATTGATGAGAGAGAGACATCTATCAGCCGCCTCCTGCACACCCCATACCAGGGATATGCCCGCAACCAATGTACCTGACCTTGACCTGAATCAAACCTGGGACCTTACAGTCTTCAAGACGACGCTCTATCCACTGAGCCAAACCGTTTTCAGCTACAATATGTTTTTATCGTAGTTCCTTTCCTGTGCCTTACATCCCAGTGACTGTTCTGTAACTACCAATTTGTACTTCTCAATTCCTTCACCTGTTTCACCCAGTCCCCCAACCTCCTCCTGACCACCATCAGTCTGTTCTCTGTTGGGTTGTCGATATTCATATTATTGAGTTTTGACAGTTTTTAGCAAAAAGAAAAAAGAAAGAAAGAAAGAAAGAAAGAAAGAAAGAAAGAAAGAAAGAAAGAAAGAAAGAAAGAAGGAAGGAAGGAAGGAAGGAAGGAAGAAAGGAAGGAAGGAAGGAAAGAAAGAACGCATGGACATGGACAATATGGCAGGTGTGGGAGAAAAGTGGTTGGAAGTAGAAGATGGCATAGAAGGGATAAATGGTGATGATTAAATAATTAAAAAGAGAGAATGAAAGATAAGCTGAGACTGAGAGAAAATATTTACAAATCACATATTTAACAAAGGGCTTTATCTAGAAATATATGGACTATCACTATCACTTCAGTTTAAAATTCTTTTTTTATTGTTTAAAGTATTATAAATAGTAGTGTATATGTCTCCTCCCCCACCCCCATTGACTTCCCCCGGCCTCCTTCTCTTCCCCCCTCCCCCCAGGGTCTTGTATACATTGGCTATGCTCATATACATACATACAAGTCCTTTGATTGATCTTTTATAGCCCCTCCCCACCTCCCCTGCCTTCCCACTGTAATTTTACAGTCTATTCAATGCTCCTTTGCCTCTGTATCTATTTTTCCCCAATTCTTTTCTTTAAAAATCTTGCCTCTGCAAGATTTATAGAAATAAAACTATAAGAACAAAAAATCTTTGAGTCCCAATTTCAATGTCTAACAGTTCTGAGTCCTAGTTTCAATGTCAAACAGCTCCTTATGTGTAGTTAATTTGGAAGTGAAGATATGTATAACACAATACTTAAAGTCTTTTAATCCAAAGGAATAAAAATCATAGTAATCACATGTTTTCCATACACAAAAGCTATCTTTACCTACAATTTTCTCAGTAAAAACCATTGTACATTACTTTAGGAGAGGGGAGAAAAGGTTAAATAGCAAAGTGTGATCTTTATCTGAGGCTCGTACATTTGATAATCCATTGTAGTTATCTCTACTTGCTGGATAAAAAAAAAAGGAAATTGTAAATTGGAGCACTTTATTCTGAAAACTTGCTACTGAAAGTAATTTTTCTAAACTTTTTCTAGTTTGAATACATTTTAATTTTAAAGAATATCTGTGTCAGTTTCTTAATACCCCCTAGAAGAATCCTTAATGAGTTTCTGTCACAGCTTATTTTCACTTTTTTGTTAGTGTATAAATTAACACTTCATTTAAAAGTATTAATTTATTTAAAACAAGGTTTCCCTCCATGGAAATGTTGGAGTATGTACAACTATAATTTAGAGCAAATAATGGAAAGGTTTACTAAATTCTTAAAATATATAGTGTTACTTGATACTCTCTTTTATTTTATTATGGATGGTGGCAATAGAGCTGATATTGTAATCAATAGCATCTACACACACAACAAATATTTCAGATCCAGAAATAATATTATTTTACATGTTAATGCCCACAGAACAAAACTGCTGACAAAAATAGTCACTATAAAGTTTCATTATATCACATGGATATGACAAAAGAATATATGATTATGAATATTCACAGTAACTAGAAACAGATTGTGCCTATATTCTTGTTTTCAGGATAGTTTTCTTTCTGATAGTTTAGAAATACTGTTTTAGTTCTATTAATGACATGATCATCTAATATATGCATATCTATAGTCTTAGCTAGTTGGTATCTATTAAGTATCATATTCATAAACATAGCTCTATTAATAAAAATAATTCAAATGTAAAATTTTGGAATATTATTGGGTACATAATAAATTTCGTATAAGTCACTTAACTTGCTTAAAAAGTAGTCATTGAGATGGCAACTTGAACCGAAATGATTTATTATATAGTATATGAAAAATCAAGTAAAGAATGCCAAAAAACACCTAAATAGCCTGCCTAGATGTCTAATGCATTCCTACCTACCTATTTTCTCTTGATAATCAGATTCACTTTCTCCCCTGGATGATAAAACCTCCAAATCTTCAAAACCAAGAGTTGCAAGGACATGAAGCACATATTTCCCAAAAGAGTTTTTAAATTACCTTACCCAGGAATAATTAAGCCTTTCTCTTGACAATCAATGATTCACCACACTCCAGGTGTGGAAACTCTAAAAATAATCTTTCTATAGGACCAGCCACAACTATCGTTAATTGTGTAACACATCTTTTTTTTTAATGTCTTTATTGATTCAAGTATTACATATTTATTCTCATCCCCCTATTAACTTCCCATCACCCACACACACACTCATGCCCCCATGCCTTATTGTCTGTGACCACTGGTTAGGCTTATATGCATGCATACAAATTCTTTGGTTGATTCTCCCCCTTAACCTCTCACTCCCCTATCTACCCTCTGAGGTTTGAAAGTCTGATTAATGCTTCTCTGTCTCTGGACCTGCTTTTGTTCATCAGTTTATGTTGTTCATTATTCTCATAGATGAGTGAGATCATGTGATTCTTATCTTTCTCTGACTGAATTATTCCACTTAGCATAATGCTTTCCATTTCCATCCATGTTGTTGCAAATGGTAGGAATTCCTTCTTTATTAGTGCAGCATAGTATTCCATTATGCAGATGTACCACAGTTTTTTTAATCCACTCATTTGCTGATGGGCATTTAGGCTATTTCCAAATCTTAACTATGGTAAATTGTGCTGCCATGAATATGGGGTGCATATATCCTTTCTGATTGATGGTTCTAACTTCTTGGGATATATTCCTAGAAGTGGGATCACTGGGTTAAATGAGAGTTCCATTTTTAGTTTTTTTAGGAAACTCCATACTGTTCTCCACAGTGGCTGCACCAATCTGCATTCCCACCAGCAGTGCACAAGGGTTCCTTTTTTTCCGCATCCTCACCAGCACTTGTCATTTGTTGATTCGTTGATGATAGGCATTCTGACAGGTGTGAGATGGTACCACATTGTGTTTGATTTGCATCTCTTAGATAATTAGTGACATTGAGCATATTTTCATAAGTTTCTTGGCCTTCTTTCTGTTTTCTTTTGAAAATTTTCTATTTAGGTCCATTGCCCATTTCTTTATTGGATCATTTATCTTCCTTTTATTAAGTTGTATGCATTCCCTATAAATTTTGGAAATTAAACCTTTATCAGTGATGACATTTGCAAATGCATTCTCCCAGACAGTGGGTTTTCTTATTGTTTTGTTGGTGGTTTCTTTGGCTGTGCAAATGCTTCTTATTTTGATGTAGTCCCACTTGTTTATTTTCTCTTGATTTTCTATTACAGTATCAATGAAGAAGTTCCTTCAGCATATGTCTGAGATTGTGCTGCCTGTGGATTCCTCCAGTATTTTTATTGTTTCCCATCTTATGGTTAAGTCCTTAGTCCATTTTGGTTTATTTTTGCCTATGGTATAAGTTGGTGGTCTACTTTCATTTTTTTTTGCATGCATCTGTCCAATTTTCCCAAAACTATTTATTGAAGAGACTGTCTGGACTCCTTTGTCAAATATTAATTGGGCATAGTGATTTGGGTCAATTTCTGGGTTCTCTGTTCTATTCCATATTCTATATGTCTGTTCTTCTGCCAATACCAGGTTGTTTTAAGAACAGTGGTTTTGTAATAAAGCTTGATATCTGGTATTGAGATCCCACCTACTTTGTTCTTCTTTCTCAGAATTTCTGTGGCTATTTGGGGTCTTTTTTTATTCCAGATGAATTTTTGGAGAATTCTTTGTAGATCTGTGAAATATGCCATTGATATTTTAATGGGGAGTGCATTAAACTTATAGATTGCTTTGTGTAGTATGGACATTTTGATGATGTTGATTCTACCAATCCGTGAGCATGGTATGCTCTTCCATCTGTTAACCTCTTCCTCTATCTCTTTTTTCAGTGTCCTGTAGTTTTTGCATATAGGTCTTTTACGTCCTTAGTTCAGTTTATTCCTAGGTATCTTATTTTTGGTGCATTGGTAAATGGGATTGCTGTTTTAGTTTCTCTTTCTATAAAGTCACTATTAGTGTATAGAAATTCCATAGATTTCTTAGTGTTAATTTTACCAAATTCATGTTTTCTTCTCCCAAATCCTGCTTCCTTACTATTGTTTTCACCTATATTGATTCCAAAAGCATTCTCTAGGATAATGGCATGTGGGATACTCCAGCTTCCAGTTATTGGATTTTGAACCATGTATTCTTCCTATTAAGTTTACACATCCATATAAGGGTCTTTCATATATTAAAATATATCATGTAAAAATGGCACCTCACTTATAAAGCATACCCTTTAAGCTGGATTCTAGAAATTGTAGTTTTGAAACAATCCATCTAGTCCTCATTCCTACATCTGCTTTGTGTTGCCTGTGCCCATAAGTTTGATGTGTTAGGTGAAATCCTATGTAGGTAAATAATTCTGTAAATCTATGGAGAGCGATGCTATCTTTCAATGCAGGGAAGTAACCTATATGTTAATATGTGTTTATTCCTGTAAAAAAAAAAAATAACTGCTGTCTCTTCAAGTTAAGAAGTTCAAGATAGCCAATTTTTAAGTCTTCAAATGTTCTCCTCAATGGTTGGGGGCTCTGTCTTTGTCCCTGTTGCTCACAGGTTGAATAGCAAAAGTGGGAATGAATTGACCAAGCTTGGTAAATAGGAATTCCAGCTGGTAAGCCAATGCATAGCCTCCATGTCTGCCACCATAGTGACTTCATTTGTGTGCTTTCCTGTGTCAACTCTAGAGAAGCCAATAACAGGAGGTGGCTAACTTCAGCTAACTAATTTATTTTGCCTCCTTAGTTCCTTAGTTCTCTTCCACAGGAGATGCCTCTGGGACATTAAAAAGTGAGAGGAGGATTTGCAATTCCCTATGTCTATTAGAGAAGGATAGTGAGAGAGAGAGAGAGAGAGAGAAGAGAGGATAGTTTTTTCTTTACTTACTAATTTTAATAAACATTTATATATATATATATATATATATGTGTGTGTGTGTGTGTGTGTGTGTGTGTGTGTGTGTGTATGTATGTGTGTGTGTGTATATATATATATATATATACACACACACACATACATATATATATATATATATATATATATATATATATATATATAGTGTACCTCGAGATACGAGTGCCCTAACATACGAGATTTTTGAGATACGAGCCGTTGAGCGAGCAATTTTAGCTTGGAAATATGAGCAACATTTGAGATACGAGTAATCGCGCGGATCGGCCTGCTACACATGACCCATCAGTTTACCGCGACTCGAGTTTCTCATAGTTTCCCAGGCTTCAAGGTTACAGAACGAATTAAACTCATATCTCAAGGTACCACTGTAAAGCAGAAAATATTTTACAGAGCTCTATCACTTCTTATGGAACATCAACAATAATAAATCGAGGCACAATGGTTACAATGGGAGTCACTTAAAAGTGATAAAGATACATAAATTTAAAATTATATATATAACATATATACTTGATTAAATACACAAAATAAATAGCAAAATAAATATTTATTATGAATGCGATGAAGGAGGCATCACTTCAGAAAAATATACGAAGCAAATTAAAAATGAACACAGCTAAATGATTGTAAAAGAATATCACGATCATCAAAGGAAATGAAAATATCAGCAAACAATCTGCTTATTACTGTGCAAATCATATGTCTCAAAGATCCGTTAATCATCTTTTCATGGGCATTTCATAGATGCTTTGTTCAGAGTTAATAACTAATTAGCACCTTGTCCCCAAAATGATTTGCTTACTGCATAGTCTGAGATAAAATTATACAAGTTAATATTAACTCTTTAAAATAAAAATACAATGAATTCTCTCATGATGGGACAAAAATCTGCTTCAAAATATTAATACCTAGAGACAATGCCAAGAAAACTGTATAATCAATGGATTTAACCAAAATTCTAATACATATACATACACACACACACACACACACACACACACACATACAACACACACACACAACACACTTACACTAGAGGCCTGGTGTACAAAATTCATGTCCTTCAGACCAGCCTGCTCCCTCTCCAATCTGGGACTCCTTGAGTGATGTCCGACTGCCTGTTTAGGCCTGGTAGGATCAGGCCTACATGGGCAGTTGGACATCCCTCTCACAATCCAGGATTGCTGGCTCCCAACTGCTCATCTGCCTGCCTTCCTGATGGCCTCTAACTGCTTTTGTCTGCCAGCCTGATCACCCCCTAACCACCCCTTGCCCGCTTGATTGATGCTGAACTGCTCCCTTGCCAGCCTGTTTGCCCATAACTGCACTACCCTGCAGGCCTGGCCACCCCTAACTACCCTCCCCTGAAGGCCTGAGTCCACCCCTAACTGCCCTTACCTGCAGGTCTTGTCACCCCCAACTGTCTTCCCCTGCTGATCACTCACAACTTCCCTCACTTGTAGGCCTGGTCCCTCCCAACTGCCCTCCCCTATTGGCCATCATGTGGTGGCCATTTTCTGTCCACATGGGGGCAGGATATTTTGACCACATGGAGATAGCCATCTTGTGTGTTGGAGTGATGTTCAATCTGCATATTACTCTTTTATTAGGTAGGATAGAGTCCTGGTGCATGGGTGGGGGACAGCTGGTTTGCCCTGAAGGGTGTCCTGGATCAGAGTGGGTGTTCCCTTGGGGAATGGGGTGCCCTGGGCGAGAGGCCTGTGGTAGTTTACAGGCCTTCCTTGTACCCCCCCCCAACCCAAATAGAGTCCCTGGTATCTGGGATTTATTTATCTTCTACAATTGAAACTTTGTAGCCTGGAGTGTAGCCAAGCCTTCTGCTTGCTCCATGGCAGTAGCCATTGAAACTTTGTTGCCTTAAGTAGGGCTTCTACAGGCCAGGGTATGCGGAAAGCCTGGCTTCCTCCATCACCAGGGCAAACCAAGCCTCGCTCTCTGCAGCAGGCATTGAAACTTTGTTGCCTTATGCAGAGGTCTGAATGGCCAGGGTTTGCAGAAAGCTTGGCTTCCTCCATCACCAGGGGCAACCAAATCCTCCCTCCTGCTCTCTCTGTATCAGTAGCCATCTTGATTGGATCAATGTGCATGCTCGATCTGATTGGCAGGTGGATGTGGCTGGTGGGCATGGCTTGGGTGTAGCAGAGGTAGAGTCAATTTACATATTACTCTTTTAGATATGTATATGTATATATATACATATACACACACACACACACACACACACACACACACACACACACACACACAAACTGAGTGGCCAGATTGTTATGATCTCTGAAAGTATATAAGAGGCCCAGTGCATGAATTCATGCATGGGTGGGGTCCAGCCAGCCTGGCCAGGGGGAAAAGAGACATGGAGACATGGGCAGTTAGCCAGCCTTCCTGCTGGTCAAACTCCTGGTTGAGGGTGCAATTTACATATTAGCCTTTTATTATATAAGATATACACTGAGTGGCAAGATTATTATGCATTCAGAGATCATAATAATCAGGCTAATCAGTGTATATCCATCAGTATGTTAAAACAAAAAGACTGATCAAGTGCATATGTGTGTACATATCTGTATATGTGTGTATTTCTGTGTATAAACTCTTACATGTACATGTGCATATGTATCTATATAAATACATATGCAAACACATGCATATGTATATGCATATATATTTTTGATGATATGAGATATTTAGCTGATTTAATACATAATTATTCCTTTATGTTTTGGTTTTGGGCTTAGTTTTGTGTCTTGTTTATATAAAAAGAAAAAAGTGTATTTAGATTTTTGTGCTACTCTTTATAAAATATAAACTACTTGCTTATATCTTGTGAAATAAGTTTTACCTCATTAACATGCTCCTTTTGTTCCTGCAATGATATAAGTTAACAATTACTATTTGTGATTTATAATCAGTTTTCCTACAATGGTCTACTTCAATAATATGTTGCATTTTATGTATCCGTGTTGTATCAAATTGTTTTATTGCTCTCATAGAACACTTTAACCACTTGGTTTTTATCAATTAATAAAACCACCTAGTGACTGTCACAAGAACTTTTTAAAGAAATTCTCTTGCTTCCTTTCCATTTATCATTTATCTGAGAAAAAAATTCAACACAATTCTTATAACACTCTTTTATGCCCTGGCTCAAAGAAATATTTCATTTTATGTAAATAATGTATTGTTTATACATAAAGTTATTTTTAATCATAAAAACTCCTTTCTCAAATTACTATCATATATATCTGAAAAACTTATATTATTTTGATTTCCAAAGAAACATTTTCCTTATTTAGGAAAACGCCTCTGCCCATATTTTAGTGGATTGCATTGAGTTGCATAAATTCTGTATATATTTTGGATACTACCTCTTGTTGAGATTGTTTTTTGCAAATATCTTCTCCCATTTTGTTGGTTACCTTTTTGTTTTGTTGCTGGTTTATCTTACTGTGCAGAAGCATTTTAATTTGATATAGCCCCATTCATTTACTTTTGCCTTTGCTCTCCTTGCCTTTGGACTCAATTCATAAAATCTTCTCTAAGATTATGGTCTACAAGTTTAGTATCTATGTTTTCTTCTATGTAATTTATTGTTTCAGGTCTCATGTTTAGGTCTTTGATACATGTTGTGTTAATTTTTGTATATAGGAACAAACTGTCATCTAATTATTTTTAAGTGGCTTTCGTGTACACTTGAAACCTATACAATCTTACTAATAAATGTCACTCCAATAATTTTATATATATAAAAGGCTAATATGCTAAGTGTCCTACCATCGCACTAGTCGTTATGATGCACATTGACCACCAGGGGCAGATACTCAATGCAGGATTTGCTGAACTGCAGTGACTTGGCAGCAGTGGTTCTTGGGTGATATACCCTGAAACCAGAGAGGAGGGAGCCCAATTCCTTGCTGGGCCACCTGATTCCACATTCAGCAGTGGGTTATGTTGTTGCTGGGGCACTGTTAGCCCCTAATCTGGTTTATTGCACACATGCATTTGCTTTCTACACCCTATATAACAGCAACTTTGCATAATGCCCTCTCCCACTTGGGGACTCCAAGAGAGCCAGTTTCATCCCGATCCCCAGAAGTCAGGCTGAGGGACCCCACCTGCTGGAGGGATCCCACTCACTCCTAAATGCAGGGGAGGGCCATAGCAGGTTGGTTCCAGGCATGTCCACCTATCTTGCCCAGTCCTGCCCCGCCAGTCACTTTCTAATTAATTTTCTTTCAATGTGCACAAATTTGCGAGCTAGTTTAATAAGAAAAAAAATTAGGAAAATTTACATCCAGGTTTTATAAAGCTAAAGCAAAATATCTAACTTCATAGCAGAATGTGAATGTTTAAATTGTTTTGTGAAGGAGATGATTTTTATCTTTGCTTTGGTACACTGGAAGGAATATCTCAGTGTTTCTCACAGAAAGAATTGAATTCCCTGGGTGGAAGAAAACATCTCTCTTACTTTGTCTCTAGGATTTGATGCCTGGATAAATTTCTTTAGGAAGAATAAAACTTCCCTACCTTTGGGTGAGGGAGAATTGCCTTTTCTTAACGACATGACTTGTAGTTAAACTGAGCTGTCTATTTCCTTTGAGCTACATTTGCCAACACTGATTATTGTAAACAAAATAAAAAAGATTGGTGCACAGGATATAAGTGAATGTGATTGGATTATAATGAAACCCAAAGATGAGAGACTAATCTACAATAAGACTTCTTCAAAAGATATATTGAGCAATTCAGTCAAGAGATAGCCCATACCAAAGGTCAAGATTCTGAGCACAAAAACTCTGTTGCTTGAGTCCGAAGAGCTAAATGCTTCATCTTTGCCTGATTGAAAAAAATAAATACTAGTATAGACCTCTGCCCCCAAAAAATGTATCAGTAAATTTTCCTGCCTTCATATGAAAATAATCACTGCCTAGTATGTGATATAATTTATGGTTCATCAGAATCTGCATATAATATGAAAACTTATCTCTGAATCATCTCTCCAGAACAATAGAGAAACCAAAAGAAAACCTTCCCCTCCTCCACAGCTCATTTGTGATATTATTCTGCACATGCAATTGGGTTGAGCTAAACATCAGGGTAGAATGAGAAGAAGATGTCATCTGTAGCAAGTAAAGTTCAAAATGTTCTTGACAATTGCTAGTACCAATAAGCATTCCATGTCAATTCACATGTAGGATTAAGTATTACATATTAATCTCTAACCAAGGATTTTAAAATAGTCTGGATAGTCTCTACAATGTTTTATATACTATACTTACCCCCCTTTTTCTAATACTTTTTATTTCTTAATTATTACCAATATTTCTTAATTTTAAATCTATAAAATTTACACTGATACACTTAGGTGTCAATTCATTTCATTTCCTATATACATATCTCCAATATCATTACAAATTTTCATTTATATTCCAAAAATAAATACAGAGTATTTAAATTGTATTTTGAACTAAACTGACTTTTGTGTGCATGCTTTATCACCTGACCAATATTTGGTATTTTACTGTTTGTCTTCTAACTTTGTCCATTGAGTTCTAGGGACTAGTAGTGACTGTGCTACACAGGGTGAATACCAAATTCTTGCTTTGGGTTCTTAATGAAAGCTGGTAGGCCTTCAGCTTAGTAAAATGGCTTAGAACAGTATACTTATCTATGGTACACTTTGTTTCCAGAGTCGAAACTGATGACACAACCTTGTGCTTCTCTTTTAGGTGGTGGATGATTGGAGCTACAGTCTGCATTTCACTCTGGAATAAATATCCTGATATCACTTCCCCACACATGCCATGACTCCCGGAAACTTCACTTAGGAGGAAGACTACTGTATTTTCATGAGGCTAATGGCTCAGCCTCCAGAATACATATATCTTACCAGCTCATTCAGGGAACTGGGCTTCTTTCTTCAGACTAGGTCTTGGCACTATAAATGTCACAGACCGATATGCTATGTTATAGGGTAGTGAAATAAACAAGGGCCCTGTGGGTTAATTAGAATCTTTAACAGGAGATATACTAGTAACACACAGGCAGGGAAATGAGATTATACTACTGTTTCCTGATAGATTGAACCAAATTACATCTGGTGTTTTCTCTTAGAGAATAGAGAAAAGGCCTTTAGGAGATGGATAGTTTTCATTCCAGGGGATGCATTAATTTTCTCCATCTTCATTTTTCAAGACATCTGTCTGCTATGCCAAACAAACCGATAAGTTAAATGTGGATATGTAATCTGCACTTTTCAAGTTTTAGCAGTAGAACTTATTAACATAGTTCACTTATTAGTACTAATGTAGTATTGCTATTACTTTTCTATTTTAATAGGCAAGTTTACTTTCAGAGATTATGCTTATCCATTCTACAATAATTACTGTTACTTTAAAGGTTAGAAAACCAATGTTTACTGCTGTGTATGTCTATCCTACTTAATAAAAGAGTAGTATGCAAATTAACCATCACTCTGCTACATCCACAAGCCACACTCACCAGCCAATCAGGAGTGAGTAATGCAAATTAACCCAACCAAGATGTCTGTGGCCACTGAGTAAGCAAGAGGCTTGGATTTCCCTGGCAGTGGAGGAAGCCAACCTTTACACACACCCTGGCTGGCCTAGGCCTCCACTCAAGGCTACAAAGTTTCTATTATAGAAGATAAATAAGTCCTAACAAAAATGGCTGTGGCCATGGAGCAAGCAGGAGGCTTGGTTCCGTTCAAAGCTACAAAGTTTCAATTACAGAAGATAAATAAATCCCAGATACCAGGATTGTTGGGGGATGTGGCAAGCCTGAAATCCACCACAGGCCCCTCACCCAGGCCACCACATAACCTAAGAGAATCCACACCCTGATCCAAAACACCCTTCAGGGCAAACCAGCTGACCCCCATCTGTGCACCAGTCCTCTATCCTATGTAACAAAAGAGTATTATGCAAATTAACCATCACTCCAACACACAAGATGGCTACCCCCATGTGGTCAAAGATGGCTGCCCTCATGTGGACACAAGATGGTCACCACAAGATGGCCAGCAGGGGAGAGCAGTTGTGGGCAATCAGGCCAGCAGGGAAGGGCAGTTGGGAGGGATCAGGCCTGCAAGGGGAGGTCAGTTGGGAGCAATCAAGCCTGCAGGGGAGGGCAGTTAGGGATGACCAGGACAACAGAGGAGGGAGTTGGGGCAACCAGGCCTATAGGAAAAGGCACTTATGGGGGACCCGCGCCTTCAGGGGAAAGAAATTGGGGGGGGGGGATCAAGCCTGCAGGGGAAGGCAGTTAGGGGTGACCAGGCCAGCAGTGGAGGGCAGTTAGAGGCAAACAGGCTGGAAGGGGAGAAGTTAGGCATCAACCAGGCTGCCAGGGGAGTGGTTAAGGGGTGATCAGGCTGGCAGGCAGAAGCAGTTAGGGGCAATCAGAAAGGCAGGCAGGCAAGCAGATGGGAGTGAGCAGTCCTGGATTGTGAGAGGGATGTCTGACTGCCTGTTTAGGCCTGATCTACTAGGGCAGTCGGACACCCCTCGAGGGGTCCCAGATTGGAGAGGGTGCAGGCTGAGCTGAGGGACACACACACCCCATGTACAAATTTTGTGTACTGTGCCTCTTGTTTTAATATATCCAGGATCTTGGAAGGTGTTCATTAGCTGGATAAATGAATGCAGAAAACTCCTAGTTACATGAAATGAGTTCAAAGTTCACTTTGAGCAGTAGACCACTAATAAACAACATCTGGATCACAAGGAATTACTAATGGCTCAGTATATAAATCAAATAACTGGAAATTTTTATTCCTTTAATGAATATTTACATTGGTAAATGGTCAAGTCTCTTTTTGGATAGAAGACTAAAAGAAAAGTTTACAGTACATAGTTAAGATAGTAACCGGGATCCTTCATTAATCTTAAATCTCTGCCTGCTTTTCCCGCCTTCCAGTGAATGATACTGCACAAAGTTTACATTTTATAAAACAGTAGCACAGAAATCAAAATGCATTTATTGTTTTAATCCTTCCTTTTTAAAAATTGTTTTCATTGTTGAAAGCATTACAGATATCACCTTTATTATTCCCCATTGATTCCCCCACTGCACACCTACCCCTCTCAGATCTTCACCACACTGTTGTCTGTGTTCATGGGCTATGCATAAATGCATATAAATTCTCTGTTTAATGTATTCCCACTGCCTTCTCTTTGAGATTCCAGTCTGTTCCATGCTTCTGTGACTCTAGATTTGTTCTGCTCATCAGTTTATTTTGTTCATTAGATTTCACATACAAGTGATACTTACCTTTCTCAGACTGGCTTATTTTGCTTTACATAATACTCTCCAGGTCCCTTCATGCTGTCTCAAAGGGTGAGAGATCTTGTTCTTTTACTGCTGCATAGTATTCCATGGTATAAATATACCACAGCTTTTACAGCCTCTGATTTTGTGGGCTCTGCCTCTCCCACCTTTGCTTTCCAGCAGGCTGTCAATCTCATCACTCCAAAGTCTGTTTCTGAAAGAGATTTAGGTAGAATTGGGAATCTAGATCTCTGGGTCTCCCATGATGTTGAGATTTCACAGAAAGTGGTGGGTGTGTGTCCCTATTCCAGAGCTACTCCTCTGAAGTGTCCCAGAATAGTTCCCTGCCCACAGCTGGGAGGAGACCCTCTATGCAGTTCAGTGGGATCACATGAGTTTCTTTCTGTCAGCTCTCCCATGCAGGAAAAACACCAGACAGGTTCCTGGGATGTTGAGGTGGATGGCCTCACCCCCAATTTAGTCACTGATGCTTCCTGAGACTATTCAAACCCATAGGCTTAGATTCTTCAGCTGTCTCCTCTGCAAAGGTCAAGACACAGCTTGTGGGAGGCAGGGCTTCCGAGGGGCAGGGAGGGGAGGATATCACTAGGGTGTGTGTGTGTGTGTGTGTGTGTGTGTGTGTGTGTGGTTCCCCCCCCACCCCCACCCCTCTTCCTGAGCTGTAGCTTTTCAGAGCGGGTAGCTCCTTTCAGGAAAAAATGGCCATTTAGGATTGGGGAGACATGACCAAATGCATAATGCCAGGCTGCTGCTTCTCCAAGACTTCCCACCCCAGCTTCTCCTAAAGCACTTCAAGTATGAACTGCACTCCCTGCACCAAAGCCTTGGGTGTATACAGTAGCTGTGAATAAAACTCCTGTGCTCTGGATTCTAAACTAACAAAGAAGAAAACAGAAAATTAGGTTTTCTCTGTGACTGATTCTGGTCTGCCAGCTCCATACCCCGAAGCAGTCAGCTCTCCTGCTGCCTTTTAGGGATGGGTGTTACATGGGCCGCTGGTCTCAGCTCTGGTTCTCCAGGCTGCGGGGCCCAGCCTGGGTTCTGAACTTCAATCTTCTTAGGGAACAGACACTGCAGAAATCCAGCGTTCCCTCCTCACTATTAACCTCCTGTTTGCTGCTCTGGAAGTTGGTCCACCTTCTCTCTGGACCTCACCACTTCCTCTGGTCTCCAGGTGTTTTCTGTCCTTCCTTGATATACTAGTAAGTCTCCTTCTCAGCTGAACCTCAGTTGGTAATTCTGGGTGTATGTTCCTTACTTTTGTGTCATTTCCAGTCTGGCTCTGGGAGGAAGTCCAAGAAAGGTCTGCCTATTTGGCCACCATTTTTTCTCCTCCATCAAAGTATATATATATATATATATATATATATATATATATATATATATATGTATATATATATATATATATATATATATATATATATTTTTTTTTTTCTTTTTGATATTACACAAGGAAAACTTAAGCCAAAAAAAAAAAAAAATCATGAAGGAATCATTATGCTTTAAGTCAGCTAAACATCTAAGTTGTTAAAAAAAATTGTATATGCACATTGTATATGTGTTTGCATATGTTTATATACACAAACATATGCATATATATGCAAGTGTTTATGCACAGACATACAGACATATTCATATATATTATATTAGAGGCCTGA
>PVJN01044039.1:0-17515 GCA_004026805.1 Lasiurus borealis | reverse complement strand
CATTGTTTATATGCTACGATAGTAAAAACTTAAGACAAATGGTCAACTCTCCAGTTATTTTGTAGGTACTGATATACAGAGAAATAGGACTTTCCTTCATATCATGAACGTTTTTCAAAAAGGTTAGTTGGATTAACCAAATACATTTGGGCAAGGTTATCAAATGGGTTGTTAACAAAAGTACAAAGCAAAAATGATGGGAAAATAAAACCATATCCCCTCAAATGCTGAAAGATTCTACCTTAATGTTAACCCAAAAGAAAATGAGGGAAAATGGCTTCGATTTCTGCATATAGAAAGGTATTTATTAAGTTTATAATTATTTAGAAAAAGGGTTTTTTTTAACCCACTTATACAATTCAGTTATTCTGGATACTCGGCCTATTGTCTATTTATAATAGTTGTCAATTCTACAACGGAACAAACATTGGAGCTGACCTATTTCCTAAAAATGAGGGGTGTAAAATGATAACTGACCAATGGGGCAGAATGGAGTGCGGTGAATCACAATCAAATGACAGATAAACAGTGACAGCCATAGAAATAACAGATATAAAGAATAAGAAGGTTTCTGTACCGTTACCTGAAGTCTGGCCAAAATGCTTGCCTTCTTGGAATTAGACGAGTAACTTCTTGAACATGAAACACTGCAGAAACGCTTTGTTTTGGAGTAAAAAGCATCTCGCACACCGACCATCCCGCACATTTCACAGGTAGCTAATAAAATCAAGAGATTGGTGTCATGATCACATAATAAAATCAATTTTAATCTAACTATTTAATAACTTCTCCAATTACCTATAAGTTTTAATTTAAAAAATTTCCTTCTCAAGGATAGCAAATTTATTCTATTTGTTGCTAGACATATGCTAGAAAAGCCTAGAAAAAATCAGAGAAAAGATTGATATGATGCCATGGCTAGGAGCACCGAAGATCTGAAAGGCTTTAAAAGGACATAAACAAATATAAGTCAGATTCAGCTAACATTTCCTTAGCGCTCATCCGGTGCCAGGCATTCTCATCTACATTATGAGTTGCAGTGTTTGAAAGGATTATAAACAAAAGATGAAAGGTGTAACAACTGAGGACTAACACCAAGTATTGTGTAAGCCTTTAAAATATTGCAGAGGTTGATACCTAAAAAACCAGCTCTTGGAAGACATTTTCAGGGACAAGACAAACGGATAGGGCCAGAGCTTGAGGTATATGCTCTATTATTAACTAATAAAGGGCAACAAAACTCCACTATTGTGCGTCTTTTGTATATTAGCTTAATGGACAATAATGTGAAAGGCAGAAGAGAAAAGAACAAGGGTCATAAGAAATGAAGTTCAAAAAAGATAAACAGGAATATATTCAGGAGTGGAACTGCTTAGTTACACATAAACACACACACACACATTTATTTTGAGGATTTGTCATGCTGTGTTTCTTTTTTCCTTTTCAAAGTTTATTTTTAATTGATTTTAGAGAAAGAAGGAGAGAGACAGAAAGGGAGAGGGAAGACTGGGAGGGATGGACGAGGTGAGAAAAGAAGAGAGAGAGGAAGAAAGAGAAACATCAATCACTTGCCTCCAGTAAGCACCCTGACTGGGATTGAACCCACAACCTAGGCATGTGCCTGACCTGGAATCAAACCAATAATCTTTAGGTGTTAAGGGACGACACTCCAACCAACTGAGCCTTTAGGTCAGGGTATAACATGGCTGAATTTAGTAAGTAAAAGGTTACTGAAGAGCTTTTTTAGACCCTGGTTTTAAAAAATGATCAACCACAAAAGCACATGACTGGTTTAAATTGGTTTATTTCATGTGGTACGGATCAAAGGGTTTTAGTTACTTGTAAATTCAGTATTAGTTTTAAAAAATGTTAAAGCAATTTTGTTGGCATGAATAGAAACATACTGTCCTGAAAAGAAGGGAGAAAAGACTGAACTGCCTTCTGCCCTAATCACATAGCGTGACCAACCATTTGCCTGAGGTATTTCCCAAGATGTGGATCTTTCAATCCCAAATCCAGGATAGTCTTGGACATATGTTACCCTATTACTGCATAATCTAAAAAGTATCCCCAAAAACAAGCGAGCAGAATATTGAAGAATTAAATCACTGTGCTGCTATGAGAAATGGCTAGGGCAACTAGGGTTACTTAGCATGCCCGAGACACGCCAGAACTATGTCACCATACAAAAATTAGAATTATCTATGGTTGAGTGTCGACCCATAAACTAGGAAGTCACAGATGAATTCTGATCAGGGCATATACCTGGCTTCTGGGCTCGATCCCCAGTAGGGGTGTGCTGGAGGTAGCCGATCAATGCTTCTCTCTCATCACTGATGTTTCTCTATCTCTGGAATCAATAAAAATAAATATACATATAAAAATAAAAAGCAACCCTAACTGGTTTGGCTTAGTGAATAGAGCGTCGGCCTGTGGACTAAAGAGGTCCCAGGTTTGATTTCAGTCAAGGGCATGTACCTTGGTTGTGGGCACATCGCTAGTAGGGAGTATGCAGGAGGCAGCTCATCGATGTTTGTAACTCTCTATTCCTCTCCCTCTCCCTTTCTCTCTGTAAAAAAAAAAATCAATAAAATACATTTTTAAAAAAGCAGTAAGATCAAAAGATAAAAGTTACAGCAAGGATAATTTTGGTTAAATATAAAGAATATTCACTAAATAGACTCCCAACCACTGAAAGTATTAAAACAAAAAACTTGTAAGAAACTGTCATAGAGGAAAAGCTCTCTTTCAAATCTCTAAGTCTATTATCTTACACACTTTCAGTCACATAAGGTTTCATTATCTAATTTTACAATTTCAGTCTCCATTGAGTTTCTCAACTGCCTTCTCTTTTCATTTTGTTTTACTTGCTTTCCACCAGAAGGTGGTTGGTAGACAGAGATCAAGCAGAAACCCAATGATCTACTTTAGAACTGTAAGCTTCTTAAACTGCCCTTTAAAAATTCTAAGGGAGGAAAATGACAAGATAGGGAATCAAAACACACCCTTAAAACACAACGTTGTATAGCAGGTGAAGACTGAGCCATTCATACTCACCCATGCCAGACTTGCCATCTGGGTACGTGTAGACTTGTCCATTGTTTTTGATAATTGGGAGATTAGAAGGTAAAGGAGCAACTTCCTCTTCACTCTCCTCAGAGCTGGAGCTGCTACTTGTGTCCTCACTGCAGCTATCATAACCGTCAAACATCCCGAATGAGTCTCTTCTTTTCCTTTGGGATCGTGAATAATGTTCAATCTTAAAAGCAGAAGAAATTAATAATACATGACACAGCACTTATATACACCCCCCTACAAATCCTTAGCTCAAAATCTGGCAAATGGCATTTGAAAAATGAAAACCTAGTCCTGAGAAACGGTAGTTTTATTTTATAATAAAAAGCTAAGCGTCTGTGTCAAAATGGAGTCCTCCACTTCTCTGAGACACAAATTTATTAGCTACAATGTTAGCTAACAAGATTAACAATAATGATGGTAAGAACACTGACTGAATCAGAAGCTCATCCTGTTATTCAAGTTTTGCCATAAACTAGGTGTGTCACTTCTCTATAAGAGAGATTACATCAGTTGATTTAAAAAAAAATTTGTGCTAAAATACACACAACAGATGAGTTCTTAATTTGCTTTACATCTCTAAACCTGCCAATGTCTAGACCAGCCATTTTCAACCAGTGTGCTGCAAGATTTTTTAAAACATGCAATACCTATTTAATCACTGATCTTTTTCCTCAGACTGTCAAATTAAAAAATGGCAATAACTAACACAATAATTGCCCGATGTGTCCTGAACCATAAATATACATGTGACATAACTGAGTAGCATCTTATTGGTCACCTTGCAAAATAAGGTTGCAAAAATCCTTATATACAAGTATAGGCACCTGATTCTTGTAAAAGCCACTTTGGAACCCTAGCCAGGTTGCAGAGTTGGTTAAAGCGTCATCTCAATACTCCAAGGTTATGGGTTCAATCCCCAGTCAGGGAATATACAAGAATCAACCAATGAATACATAAATAAGAACAATAAATTGATCTCTCTGTTGCTTTGGAGCAAAAAGGGTAGGTAATTACTATTTTTTTTCCTGAGCAGTAGGTCTTAACGGTGTAAAATACTCAGCAAACCATGCTGTACATAGATGTGCTGCCATCCAGGCTATGTTGTTCCATTTACAGTCAGAAGAGGTTTAGCATAATTCTTAGAGGCTCTAGGATTTTGAGAACGGTGAATGAGCATTGGCTTCAATTTACACCTTCTGAATTAGACCCTAGCAAGAGTCAGCCTGCCTTTGAAGTAGGCACTGACTTCTCTTCTCTGGCTACGGAAGTCCTAATGGCATCTCCTCCCAATATAAGGCTGTTCCATCTGCACTGAAAATGTTCAGTGAGGCCATCTTCAATGTCGCAGCCAGATCTTCTGCACAGCTTGTTGCAGCTTTTACATCAGCATTTGCTGTTTCATCTTGCGTTTGTTATGGAGATGGCTTCTTTCCTTAAACCTTATGATCAACATTTGCTAGCTTCAAACTTCTGCAGTGTCCCCATCTCTCTCAGCCTTCCTACACCAGAAGAGAGTAAGGGTCTTGCTTTGAATTAGGTTTTGGCTTAAAGGAATATTGTACTTGCTTTGCTCTTCTATCCAGACCACTAAAATTTGTTCCGTAACAACTAGGCTGTTTCACTTTCATATCTGTATTTTTAAATTTCAAGACTTTCCTTTGCATTCATAACTTGGCTCTATAACACAAGAAGCCTAGCTTTTAAGAAAAATATACTTTTATCGATTTCAGAGAGGAAGGGAGAGGGATAGAGAGTTAGAAACATCAATGATGAGACTCATTAGTCAGCTGGCTCCAACACGCTCCACACTGGGGATCGATCCCACAACTCAGGCATGGGCCCTGACAGGGAATCAAACCTTAATCTCCTGGTTCATAGGTCAACGTTCAACCACTGAGCCACGCCAGCTGGGCAAGAGGCCTAGCTTTTGACACGCCCTTATCAGTAAGCTTAACCATTTCTAGATTTTTCTTTGAGTGAGGTGTGTGCAACTCTTCCTCTCACTTCAATACTTAGAGGGCATTTTAGGGTTATTAATTGGCCTAATTTCATTATTGTTGTGTCTCAGAATAAGGAGGCCCAGGGCAGGAAGATGGGTAATGACCCATGAGAACACACAGTATTTATCAATTAAGTTTGTTGTCTGGCAATTACAGCAATTACAATAGTAATGTCAAAGATTATTGATCACAAATCACAATAAATAATGGAAAAGTTTGCCCTAGCTCGTTTGGCTTAGTGTGTGGTCGGCAAACTCGGTTAGTGAACAGAGCCAAATATTTTAAACTTAAACTTCTTCTAATGCCACTCTTCCAAATACACTTGCCCACACTCAAGGGGCCAAAGAGCTGCATGTGGCTCACGAGTCGCAGTTTACCGACCATGGGCTTAGTGGATAGAGGGTCAGTCTGCAGACTGAAGGGTCCCAGGTCCCATTCCAGTCAAGGCACATGCCCAGGTTATGGGCTGGATCCTCAGTAGGGGGCATGCAGGTGGCAGCCAATCAATGATTCTCTCTCATCATTGATGTTTCTCCCTCTCCCTTTCTCTCTGAAGTCAATAAAAATATGTATTTTAAAAAAATACTGAAAAAACCTGAAATGTTACAAGAATTACCAAAATGTGACAGAGGCACAAAATGAGCAATTTCTGTTGGAAAAATGGTTCTAATAAGCTTGCTCAGTGTACGGCTGGAACAAATGCTCAAAATGCAGTATCCAAAATGCAGTAACAAGGTACGCCTGTATCTTTTATAGCACACTTAGGTTACCTAAGCTTTTGTTTCAGATGAAATCCTCTGAATCACTCCTAATAAACTATATGCATTAACCTCATTCCAGTTTTTCCTTTCTATCCCTCTCTCTCAGGTAACTTCTTTATTCCATTCTTTTGTGAGAACAGGTAACATTTAGGTACTGTTCTTCTACCTATGTCCCTACTCTTGATTTTAATCTTAGTTCAAAAAGATAAACAAAACTGCTTTTTTGCTATGTTTATGGTGAGGATAAAGACCATTCTCAGCAATCAACTGTCAACATTCCAGAAAATGTTGACCCCACTCTGAAGGGATGCAGTTATTGTGAAGGTCAATGTAAAACTCAGTCTCCTTGGAAGAAAAAAGAGGGTTGACAAGTGGAGAACTAGAAATGAACTGGCTGCTGTTCACACTATTGCAGTCATGTACAGAGGGTGATGATCAGGTATGTTACACTGGAATTACAAGAGGAGGTCTGTGCATGCTCACTTCCCCATCAATGTAAATATTCAGGCGAATGGCTTTGTTGAAACCCAACATTCCTTGGGCTAAAAAATAAAACAAAATACATGAAATATTCACTGTCAGTCTTTTTGCAGAAAATTTCCCAAACACCTCTTCCTGATGAAATTGAGCCCTTAAATTTCCTCAGGAAGGGCTCGTGCGTACAGTATTCCCCGAGTTTTTGGCATATTCAAAATTGTTTTCTAGTCTTGACAATTGAAGGACAGTTGACTGAATATAAAATCATTGGTTAGTATTTTCTTTCCTCATGTTGTTCTACTGTTGAGTTTATCTTCTGGTATAATCTTTTGACGTTCAGATTCAGATCTTTTATTTCCAGAGTTTTCTTAGATGATAGTTTTAAATATACTTTTTTTCCTCTTTAGGGACAATAATGACACACATTAGATTTAAAATATTTTTATTGATTTCAGAAATGAAGGGGGCAGAGAGAAAGAGAAAGAGAGAGAGAGAGAGAGAGAGAGAGAGAGAGAGAGAGAGAGAGAGAGAAACATCAATGTTGAGGGCGAATCATTGATCAGTTGTCTCCTGCACGTCCTACACTGGGAATCGAACCCACAACCCAGGCATGCACCCTGACCTGGAATCGAACCATGGCCTCCTGATTTATAGGTTGATGCCCAACTACCAAATCACACTGGCCAGGCCACATTAGGCTTTTTTGGACCCATCTTCCATTTAAATTGTCAAAAAAAATGAATCTCATTTCCTGGTTTTCCTTCAATATATTATATGCACACTAGAGGCCCAGTGCATGAAATTAGTGCATGGGGTGGTGGTGGTGTCCCTCAGCCCAGCCTACACCCTCTCTAATCTGCGACCCCCGAGATGTCCGACTGGCCGTTTAGGCCCAATCCCGATCGGGCCTAAACTGGCTGACATCCCTCTCACAATCCAAGACTGCTGGCTCCCAATTGTTCTCCTGCCTGCCAGTCTAATCATCTCCTATCCACTCCCCTGCCAGCCAGATTGATGCCTAACTGCTCCTCTGCCAGCCTGTTTGCCCCTAACTGCCGTCTCCTTCAGGCCTGACCACCCCTAACTGCCCTCCCCTGCAAGCTTGATCACCCACAACTGCCCTTCCTTGCAGGCCTGGTCCCTCCCAACTGCCCTCCCTTGCTGGCCATATTGTGTCCCCATGAGGGTAGGATCTTTGATCACATGGGGGTAGCCATCTTGTATGTTGGAGTGATGGTCAATCTGCACATTACTTTTTTATTAGATAGGATAGATGCTGGCTGCATGGGTGGGGGTCAGCTGGTTGCCCTCAAGGGTGTCTTGGATCAGGGTGGGAGTTCCCTTGGGGCGTGGGGTGGTTTGAGCAAGGGGCCTATGGTGGTTTGCAGGCTGGCCACGCCCCCTGATGACCCAAGTGGAGGCCCTGGTGTCTGGGACTTATCTTCTACAATTAAACTTTGTAGCCTAGCACAGGGGCAGGCCAGAGCTGTGGAAAGCTTGGCTTCCTCCATTGTCCGGGGCAACCCTAGCCTCCTGCCCTCTCCAGCTCTGTGGTTGCCACCATTTTTGTTGGGATTTATTTCTGTTCTATAATTGAAACTTTGTAGCTTTGAGTGGAGGCCTGGGCCCACCAGGGTGTATGGAAAGCTTGGCTTCTTCCATCTCCAGGGAAACCCAAGCCTCCTTCCTGCTAGCAGCCATCTTGATTGGGGTTAACTTGCATACTTACTTCTGATTGGCTGATGGGTGTGGCTTGTGGGTGTAGCAGAGTGGTTAATTTGCATATTACTCTTTTATTAGCTAGGATTGGCATCTATTATTGCTCAGTGGGAACTTTATTATAACTGAGGTCTTCATTTCTGACTTGTTTTTCCATCTTGGTTTTTTCCTTTTCTTTTCTGAGTTCGATCTACTCTAAGTTGATTTCTTCTTGGTTTTCGACCCTTTCTTTATATCTTTATACTATGATTCAAGGTGTTGCTCTCCTTTTCCCCTTCCCCCATAAATTGAAATGCTTTGATTCAGTTTCTTTCTTAGAGCAGTTCTGTATGGAGATGGTTCACTCTTTTCTCTTTTGATTCATTTCATGGTCAGAGTTCCTAGTCCATGAATACATCTTAACTTTACTTTCTTTTCCTGTGGCATCATTAATTTTTTTCCTTTTTTTCTTTTTCTTCACTGCCATTTCTCCAAGTCTCCATATCTTCATCCCTTCCTTATGAAGCAATACTTATAATTTAAGGCTATTTTGGTAGATTATTTTCAAGTTCTTCTCTGTGGTTAGAGCTAAAAACTACCAAATTTCAAACCTGTATTCAGTATTTTGGAACTTAGTGTTGGAACTTTTTCTCCTGAATGTGATATCTTGTACTTCATCTAAATCTCCCATGCGCCTAAACTCTTTCAGTGAACCTGTTAAGCCTTCCCTCTCCCACTCTTCACATCCATAATAAGAGCAGAAGGAGCTCTTAGAATCTGATTTATTTCTCTACTTATATGTAATCTGAAGGTTGTGCTAATCTGTTTCTTTAATAACATTGAAGGCATGGGTAGGGTTTGATTTATATGTGCTCTTTGATGATGGTTTTATAGGTTTGTATAAAAGTAGGTGGGAAAATTGAATCAGGCCAGACCCAGAAGTCTACATTTGCATATTTAAGTAGTACATTAGAATATGTTATTTCAGAAATATTGCTTTTGTCCCTTTCTGAAACACTTCACCTGTCATTAGATTCACTTTCTGCATCATCTAACAGTTTTCTAGAGTAAGTCTTCTTCATTTTTATCTCATTTGGTTCAGAAACACAGTTTGCCGTATAGGATTTATTTGCAAATTCCATAATAATATCTTATAGGATTACTTTTTATGGTGATTTGTAAAAGGTCTCATAATTATTAATAGTTAACATTTATAGGACACTTAGTATGTGTTAGGCATAGTCTAAGCACTTAATGTGTAGTGATATATTTAACCTTTACAAGTACTATTTACTCCCATTTTATAGATGAGGAAGTCGAGGCTCAGGCAGACTAAGCAATTTGCCCAAGGCTATACAGCTAAGGTGAACGCTAATAATGAGTCAAAGGAATGATCTTAAATCTGGGTTAAACCTTAACTGGTTTTCTCTTTTTTAAAAATTATGGTTCTGTTATTTAACATCTGCATGCTTTGAAAACAAGGATCAAATAAAACTGTTTCAGGTAATGTGACTTTTTGAATACTTTGCTTTTCAAAATAAAACTGAAAACTTGTGTTAGGTGACTAAGTCCTTGAATATAAGGTAACAGGATGACTGAAGGTGAGGAAAACTCACCTACTTTTGAGCATATATGGCAACTCTTCATCCAACATAGTGAAAGTAAAAAGAGAATATCTAAAATTCATGCACTGAGTAATATAAACCTAATATTTAGAATAATGAAGGTAAATACTAGATAAGAAAGGTAAATGAATTAATAGTTGTCTCAAGAGAACTGAATTGGGAAAAAGACTGCTGCAATTGATACATTTTTTTGGCAGTACTTTTATCAGTTTAATATTATACTATAAGATGCATGTCTTTTACAAAAATAAATATTTTTATAAAGTATAAACTACTTTTTGAAAATTCATGAAACTTATAAAATTTGAGGCATCTGGCATTGGCAAATTAATATAGGAAGGCAAATTTATGCCATCTTTTTGGAACACAACTTGATCTTATGAAAACCTTCTGACCATGTAATTCCACTTTTACAAATCTTCCTAAAGGACACAAGAACCTATATGGAAGGTTTTTTACAGCAATAATGTAATAGTTTAAAAAAACTCACTGTCATTAGGAGAACGATTAGCAATAGGTAGAAGTGAAAAACAAATTGTAAGTGATGAATGGCACAACTCCCTTTTTATATGCTGGTGAATGTAGAAATTGTTTGTTTATAGATGGATTTTAGGAAGATACTAGAAGGAAAAGCTAAACTCTTAACAGGATGAGAATGGGATGGTAGAATGATTTAAACATTTTTATATATTTTTCTTTTTTTAAACAGTAAAAAGTAAAACAAAATACAAGCTTTTATAGTGGCAAATGTAAAGAGTCACAAATCTGTAGAATTTCATTTCCCTACTATAACTGTCACACTGACGAACATTCCTCTCTATAGAATCTACAAAGTATTTAAAAGATACAGCTATTAACTTGTTGGATAATCACAAAAGTTCCAATGAAAGTCTAAACTTTTCTAGGAGAAATTTTACAGAAAATACTTGAGATCCTAAATGTATAAATACACAACCAAGTAATAACAGTATAATTTTGATATGAATAAATCCATTAAGTTAACATTTAGTACCCAAACCAGTAGCATTGCCCACATAATTTTCAAAGTTTTATATTTTGCCACAAAATATGTTTCCTAAGTCCTTAAGTTTGAAAATTGTATGTGAACTTACAAAATTCAAAATAAAAATTAATAGATATACTACAATGACTGGACTCAGTAAAAGCTTAAAGAGCTATTTAACTCTTATGGTCTCTTCCCCATTCCACCATAAGATGGAAAGCACAGTCCAGCATAGTGATACAATTCACCAGCCTAAACAGATAGGCCTTCATTCTTTCTAAGCTTACTGTTAGGAGGAAAATAAATGGTAAGGATTTGGGATTATTGAGTTTTTGTTTCCCACAGGTACAATGTGAAAGAAACTCAGGTTAATGATATAATCAGGAGGAAATGGAAATTAATATCCTGAATAACCTACCTAGAGAAAGTGAAAAGTACCCAGGGAATGACATAGACATATTACATAACTATGCTCTAAGATTTAAAGTAACAGTGAGCAAAAGGAAGCTATTCCTTGATCTATAAGAAATAAAAAATTCTACTCCTTTGGGTTCTGGTTCTATCACTTAAGGCTTTGGATGTTAACAATTACTTGAGTCTCAGTTTCTCTCTCTTCAAAATAAGGAAAACACCACTTACCACACAGAAAGGATGTATGATAAAATAAATAATTCACATGAGTGGACTTTCAGTTCTTCAGAAGAAAGCTATGAATCCTTAAGCATGAACCTGAAAAGCTATTAAAAATAAGACAACCATGTCAAAATTAAGTCTGAAACATAGTAGCCTAGAGGATCTTTAAGATCATTATTAGCTATCAATTTACCCAAATGACAGAATTCATACTAAAGCTGTGGTGCAAATGTAATCTGAGCAATCCAACAATATCATTTATTAACATGTTCATATAGCGAAAACAAGTTAAACAGGTTACTCAGCATCATGCTGACTAGCTATAACCTAAAAATATTCTCTTGGTGCTTATTTTTTAAAAACATTTGGTATTAGTTGCTCAAAAGATATATAATCACTAAGCAGTAATAACTATGGGGAATTAATAATAAAACAATCACCCTGGCTCAGTTGGTTGAGCACTGTCCTGTGCACCAGATGGTCAGGGCACATAACCAGGTTGGCAGGTTCGATCCTGGATCGGGGCGAATACAGGAGGCAACTGATCAATGTTTCTTGTTTTCACATCGATGTTTGTTTTTCTGTCTTTTCCTCTCTCCCTCCCTCCTTTCCTCATCTTTTTTCCCCTCTCTCTCTCTAAAGAAAAAAAAAAAGATTAAACACCTATGGATACCCAGGGGTTATTTTTCTGAAACTAACTCATTAAAGTTTTGAAACCTAAAATTAAAGCAGTAGGTGGTATTAACCAATACTTATTAAGCAAATGGATACAAACAATTATGCTAAGCACCAGAAATACAAGAAAGTGTTAGGTTTACTATGTCCTAGGACTAGATGGCAAAACTATGGCCAAACAGTGGGGAAGACAAGAAATGACTCTTAATTAAGGAAGACTGTATACAACCAGTTCTTTAAGAAGGAAGTAGGAACTGGATGCTCAAGAGATTAGGGAATTTGCCTAAGATCACAGGTCAGGAGGTTCAGAGCCAGAACCAGGCCAGTTTGCCAACTCTGTCCAGAGCTCATTTCTACTATGCTAAGTTATCAATATTAAAGTGAGAACTAGAAGGGAGCTCAGAAATCTTCTAATCAGTATTTCCCTAATCCCGTGGTCGGCAAAAAGCGAGCCACATAGGGCTCTTTGGCCCCTTGAATGTGGTTCTTCCACAAAATACCACGCCCCTGGGTGAGTCTATTTTGAAGAAGTGGTGTTAGAAAAAGTAAGTTTAAAAAATTTGGCTCTCAAAAGAAATTTCAATCGTTGTACTGTTGGGTCATGTTTTTTAACTTTTAATTCTGTACAAACTTTGACATACAGTATTTCTAAATTTAGTCAATGGAACTTAACATGACAATGAATAGTAGATACTAAAAGGAATTAATAGAGCTGTATATTTGGCTCTGTTGACTAATGAGTTTGCCGACTACTGCCCTAGTCAATGTGATAAACTTTGTGGGACATGCATTAAAATCATATATTCCCAGACCCCACTACAAGCCTATTGAATGATTACCTCCAGGAGAAAGGTTTTGTATTTTCACAAGAAATCTAAGAGGTGATTCTTGTGACCAGCTGAGCTTAGGAAATACTGTTGCATATCTGTATGTCCAATATGGCATAGATGCAGCTGTTTAAATGTGCACCAATTACATCAATGAAGTGGGGAAAAGACAACTGGGTCCCTGGGTTGCATCACCTACCTACCCTCTAAGAGCTCAATAGCCACATGTGGCTAGTGACTCCTATACCGGACAGCACAGATATAGGACCTTTCCATTACTACAGAAAGCTGGGGTGATGAGGATTCTAGACCTTTCTTTCTGTGAGGACAAGAAAACAGGCACAGGATCTTGTCTAATAAGTGCCATGAAGCTAGTTAGTGGCAGAACTGAAATCCTAACCTACTCTGCCAATTCCCCTCTTATTATATAATTTCATCTCACCTCAAATTCAGGATTT
Source organism: Lasiurus borealis (assembly GCA_004026805.1). Classification (NCBI taxonomy): domain Eukaryota; kingdom Metazoa; phylum Chordata; class Mammalia; order Chiroptera; family Vespertilionidae; genus Lasiurus; species Lasiurus borealis. Next base: position 4,280 of record PVJN01044039.1, on the reverse strand, counting down.
ATTCAAATATGATTATTTTTCTTTCCACTCTTGTGGATCCAGCAAAACAAGAAGAAAAACTCTAAATGTGTGGGGGGAAAAGTTCTAAATAAAAGGTTCATTTAAAAAAAAAAAACACACAAAATTAAACCTAAACCAGCTGCAATTACTATATAAAACTAAAAGTAATCTTAGTTAAGAATATCCTAGTATTAGGAGGCATATCCTAGCCTGTTTGAACTATTTTAAGTCTTTCTTCTTCTAGTGTCATGATGTTTTTACCTTAAACTAGATACATTTCGAGACTTGCCTTAATGTTATAAAGGTGAAATGGTTAAATCTTATTAAGCAACCAGTTTAATGATGAAAAACTGAGAAACAAGTGGCAAACAACTTGTCTAATTTTAAAATGTGGCCAAACCATTGAACACTTCTGGCTTATAGTTAATTCAGTGGTTTAGTATTTATGCCTTAAAACATTGTTTTTATTTCTAAGCATAATTTTACCTTTTGACTATGTTATAAAACAAGTTAAATTGTTTTAGCTTCCAATGTAACTGAGGAACGAGAAGCACCTGAACATCTAGGAAGGTTTGGATACTAATTAAGTGAACATATAACCAGCCATAAAACACAGCCATGTCTTCTTTAAAACAAAACCAGTTGTTCCTGTTTAGTATGTTTAGAATGCAAACGTCTCCAAAGTTAGTCAACTTAAGTCATGACAGTTCATGTTTAAAGCCAGCAGGAAATAACTTGGAGCTCCACATGACAGTATTTGAAGCTTTAAAGACAGAATTACACAGCTCTGTTAATTCCTTTTAGTATCTACTCTTCATTGTCATGTCAAATTCCAGTGACTAAATTTAGAAATACTGTATGGCCAAGTTGGTACAGAATTAAAAGGTTAAAAAACATGACCCAAATAAGATACCTATGAACCCATACTTATTTAAGACAGTTTTTGCCATAATTTGCAAGGCATCCAGAAGCCTGGGATGGGGTTTTATATAAATAGAAGCAAATTTGTTATTTAGAGGAGGTGGTGAAAAAGACAGCTATTTTCTTTCCAAACACTCTCTGGTGTTGAGGTAAACATATGAAAAAAACCCCATACAGCCTAAGCGCACTAGAGCAGAGCAACAGTCTCTCAAGTCATAAAAAGGGGAGAGAGGAAAACCGGGTTATAACATTTTAAACAGGACCGGGCGTTGAAAATGGCTTTTAGACCAGATTCATTACTTCTACAGTTGGTTATGTCTTAACTCCCGCTTCACCATATTAGGAAGATTCTTAAGCCAACAAAACTACTTCTGGTGGCGGTATAGCTCACCAGATGCAGGAGAACATTAGAAAAAGGCTCAGGGACGGACTTATAGCAGAAATTCAACTCTGCAACTAGCAAGCGCTCAATCCTGGCTCCTAACGGCGTTAAGGAGTAGCAAGCATATTGCAAACTCCAAGCAAATATTAAAATGTTGCAAAAGTCTCCAATCTCTTTAAAAAGAGTTGGGGGAAGAAAACAGAGGCTGCCATGAAAGCATTGCGGAGGAGGGGCCCTGGGATGGAAGGCCAGCTTGCCAGGGACACACACAGGTCACAAAGAGGGGGAAGGACAGGGGTCTTCCCATCATCCCTCTGGCCAGAAGCTGGACAGCTTCCCTACTATCCCCAAGAAGCAATTTCGGGCAACAAGCAAAGGCTGGACTAGAGATGATGCTCAACTTCCCAACTTCAAAAGGATGCGCTACTGGGAGAGACAACTGCCACCAGCTCACTGCCCAGGCCCCATTCCCAAGCTTCCTGCAGGGAAATAGCAATCACTCCCGGACAGATAAACCTGTGCTTTTGAAAAAACTTTTCAGCTGGCCCCTCACCCTGTCCCCAGCCCCCCCACACCCCCCTCTCTCTTACTTCCCTGGCACACACACAATATAGGCCAATGGGCGGTGGGAGGGTGTGGAGGATGTGAGAGCAAATTTGAGAAGTAAAAAAAAAAAAAAGGGAGCCACTTAACCAGGATGTGAAGGAGAGACTCCAGGGTCTATTAAGGGGAGGCAAATAATTAGAACTACTGAAAAACAAAACAAAAACAAAAAAAACAAGCACCCCCAAAACCAGACCCGGAAGGGGCTTCCCCGGGGCAGCAGCGAACGTGTGTGTGCGCGCAGGAGGGACGGAAGCGGAGGACAGACTACCTACCGCTGGTCACGGCGGCTGCGGAGGGGACGGCGGCTTTGGGTGACCTCTAACGCCTCTTCCGACTCTGAAATGTTAGGGTTCTCACGTCACCAAAGACCGCGCCGGAGCCCCGGGAGCCCCCCACCGCGCCGAACCCCCTTTTTAAACACCAGGCGGCGGCGGCGGCGGCGGCGGCCGGGGCGGCTGCTTCCCCAGCACCACTCCCACCGCTCCCTCCCACACGTGCCCACCCCGCCCCCTTCCCACCGCCACCTCCATCTCCACGTGCACCGGCCCCGAGCTCGCCCCGCCACTCTGCCCGCCCCCCGGGGGGCAGGGAGGACCCCCCTGTCCCAGCCGGGGCGGCTCAGAAAAAAAAAAAAAGTAAAAGTCACCCATCTAGTCTCCCCCCCTCCCTCCCTCCTCTCCAGCAGCCGGAGCTGAAGGGGGAGGGGACGGGGCGCGGAGAAAACTTTCTCCTCAACGTTTCCTTCCAGGGAGGGTGCAGGGAGGAGAGAGAGAGAGAGAACCCCGACCCAGTCGGGGCTGAGGGGGCGGGCGGGGGGGGAGAGGGGAGCCCCCCGAGTCGTTTAACGGCCGGCAGGGGGAGGGGAGCTGCGGAGGCGGAGGGGGGCGTGGGATGGAGGAAACAAGGCCCGGGAGCGGGGGGTCAGAGAGCTGCAGGGGGTGGGGGCTCCTAGGGTCGAGGGGGGGCGGCAGGCGTCCCCCCCGTTTCGCCTGGCACACAAAGCGGCCGCCGCGCTCGGCTCTCACCAGATCCTTTGTGTTTTCCATCAGGGCCTCATGGGTAGGGGTTGTCCGTGCTTCCCCAGGCCCGCGGCGCCCCCTCCCCGAGCTGTGGGGGGGGCCGGCACCTCTCCCCGGGGCTAACGGCGGCTACAGGGGCGCCCCGGCTGGGCCCAGACCCGCGGCGGCGGCGGCGGCGGCCCCCGGATTTCCCCCCTTTTAACCAGGGTGGCCCCAGGATATCAACAACATTAGCATAGCCCTCCCTCCGCAGCGCGCCTGCGCCGTGACCCGCGCCCCGATTGGCCCACTTCCCCACATACCCTCCTCGCTCCGCGTCCAGCGTGGGACCCTCGGCGGGCGCCGTACTCGCAGGGCCGTACCAAGGCGGAGAGAGGGGGGGGGGTGGGAGACGCAGCGGGGGGCGCGCGTCCAGCGGCGCCGTTTAAAAAACGCCGGGAGGAGGCGGACACGTTTCATTCAGCCATCTGGCGTGTATAGTCTGGCTTTCTCGCGCTCCTTGCAATCTGCGGCCGCCGCTAAGTTTGTGTCGGAAAAAAATTTTCCACTCCAGTCACGCCGCCTCGCCCCCCCTCTCTCCACCCGGAAGGTCGTTCCTCCCTGAGGAACTCCCATACGGGAGGGGCTCGTGCGAGGGGGGGGGAGTGGGCGTTACGTCGGGCGAAAGTGGTGGTCACGTGCCCGCCGGCTGCGCATGCCCTTTCCGGCCCCCGCGGGGGTGGGGGGGGCCTCGGCCGCCGCGGACGGCGCCGTCGCCTCGGCGCACGCGCGCTGGGGCTCCACGTGAGCGCCTGCGTTTCTTCTCCGACAACCCAGCGATGCCGCCCGAACGGAGGAGCCGAACGAAACCGGAGCGGAGGAGGAGCGGATCGAGGCCGAGCCGGAAGGTCCGGATGAAGCCGGGCGGGAAAGCCGGAGCGAGGCCGGCCGGGCCGCGCCGCCAAGCTGCTGCTTCATCCCAGCGGAAGCCGCCGGCCGGGCCGCGAGCGGCAGCCGCGGCAATCACGATCGCGGCGGCGGCGGCGGCGGCGGAGGAGAGCCGGCTCCGGGAGCTGCACCGCTTGACGCTGGAGGAGGACAAGCCGGCCGTGGAGCGCTGCCTGGAGGAGCTGGTTTTCGGCGACGTCGCGGACAGCGAGGACGCGCTGCTGCGGCGCTTGCGAGGCCCGCGGGTGAGAGAGGCCGCGGCGCGCGCGGGGCTGGGCGCGCTCGGGCGGGGCGCGCGGTGGGCGGCGAACCTCCGGAGGCGGAGCCTGGGCGACCTGCGGCGCCGGGGAGACCCAGGTGGGAGGGAGGGAGGGAGCGAGCGAGCGGGAGAACGCGGGCGCCGAGGGGGCCCCGGCGGAAGGGCT
>PVJN01044038.1:0-17538 GCA_004026805.1 Lasiurus borealis | reverse complement strand
TGGAGAAGGCCTGCCGCAACTACAGCCACGTGGTGCTCAAGGAGGTGCGCTTCTTCAACCTGCAGGTGCTCTACCCGCTGCTGAGGGACCCTTCCCTCAATCTGCACATCGTGCACCTGGTTCGGGACCCCCGGGCGGTGTTCTATTCCAGAGAACGCACCACAAAAGAACTCATGATTGACAGCCAAATTGTGATGGGACAGGAGCAGCAGGACCTCGAGGAGGATGAGAAGCCCTACTATGTGATGCGGGTTATCTGCCAGAGCCAGATGGAGATCTATAACGCTGTGCAGACCTTGCCCAAAGCACTCCAGCAGCGCTACCTGCTTGTGCGCTATGAGGACGTGGTCCAGAACCCCCTGGCCCAGACTGCCCGAATGTATGAATACGCAGGGTTGAAATTCTTGCCACACCTCCAGGCCTGGGTACACAACATCACTCGAGGCAAGGGCACGGGCAGCCACTCCTTCAAAACAGATTCTAGGGATGCCCTCAATATCTCCCAGGCCTGGCGCTGGGCCCTGCCTTATGAAAAGGTTTCTCGTCTTCAGAAAGTCTGTGGTGATACCCTAAACTTGCTGGGCTACCGCCTCGTCAGATCTGAGCAAGAGCAGAGAAACCTGTCGCTGGGTCTTCTGTCTACCTGGACCCCTTGAGGAGGCTCCATCCCCACTGGCACCAGCCTCAGCCACGTTAACTGAAAGCTGCTTATGTCTGAACCGTGCTTATGTCTCTGCTGGTGTACACGTGAGCTCAAGCTGTGCCCATACATGCTCAAGCCAAGGAAGCTTTATAGCTCTCTTCAGGTCTAGAAAAGAGGCTCAGTAACTGTGTGTGGGTAGCACATTGCACCACTGGAGAAGGAATACTGCCATCTCTCCTTAGCCTTCCTATCTGTGTGTACCTCAGAGACTGTGGCTGGGGTCCTATTTGGTAACACACAGTATCAGTGGAGTAAGTCCATTAACTTCTCTGCCCATATCTTGCCAAATGGAAAAGGGGACAGACATGAAATGGGTCTTCCAGTAAAGAGCCCATCAGTCCATTCCACAGGGATGTGAACTCTGAGCTCTTAGAGTTCCCAGTGGATTAAAAAAGAGGGTGAGGAACAGGATTGGACATTTACCCAGGAGGTTGGACATCAGTTATCCGTTATCACAAATATGAAAGAAAGTCTCTCCACAACAGAGGAAGCTCTTAAGTTTATGGGGTGGCTGGGCCTGATTTTCATGGCATTACTCCTCAGTGTTTTCGTATTACATAGAAAATTTTCACCTGAGAAGCTACCATCTGTTAACATTAAAATTCCAAAATAAGACTCTGTTTGGAATGTCCTTTTATGTTTTCTAATTTTCTTAACAGAAATGCTCCTTAGAGCATCCCAACCTAAGAGCATAATCATCTCCATAGATATTTTTTCTTTTGTTATTATCTACTATAGGCCCGGTGCACACTTGTGCACTGGGGGGGGTGGGGGGAGAAGGGGGTTCCAGGACCCCTCAGAGGACATCCACCATCCTGCTAAGCTGGCAGTCGGACATCCCCTGAGGGGTCCTTAGCACTGCCGCCAAGGTGGGAGAAGCTCCTGCCAGCGCCGCTGAGCTCACCAGCCTTGGCTGAGCACCGCTCCCCGCTGTGGGAGCACACTGACCACCAGGAGGCAGCTCTCGCATTCAGCATCTGCCCCTGATGGTCAGTGTGCCTCATAGCGACTGGTAATTCCACTGTTCAGTTGATTTGCATATTAGCCTTTTTTTTAAAGCCTATTTTAAGTGCTCAGCTCTGTACTAGGCACTGAGAGGATTTTCTAAAATATATATATATATTATTGATTTTTTATAGAGAGGAAAGGAGAGGGATAGAGAGTTAGAAACATCGATGAGAGAGAGACATCGATCAGCTGCCTCCGGCACATCCCCTATTGGGAATGTGCCCAAAACCAAGATACATGCCTTTGACTGGAATCAAACCTGGGACCTTTCAGTCTGCAACCATTCACTGAGCCAAACCGGTTTCGGTTGCATATTAGCCTTTATTATATAGGATCACCCACACATAGAAAAGTTACCAAGATGTCCAGTGTCAGAGGATGAACTGATCAATACTAATTGATACACTGCCCTGTTAAGAATTTGTAGAAAGTAGACAACCAGCAACCAAGACCTTTCTTTCTTGTGTGAGGCATAAGTTGTAATGATACCATATGCATCACTCTAGAGTCTGGGCAATGAATTTTTTTAATCTGATCCCTCAGCCAGAGAACCTCAGTCCCAGTATGACTGGCGATCATGATTAAATTGGAATCTCCCAGGACAAGGGATGGGATACATATAAAACAAGTGACCAGGTGACTCTTCCATGGCCAGCCTGGCAATGGGCACCAGCACTGTTGACCTTCTTGCTCCAAGGCAGGTGACTTTTCATGGCAAGCCAAGTGTCTATACCATTTACTCCTGATATCGCTGCTGCCGTCAGGTTGGAAGGCATTGGAAGAAGGTCTAAATCTATCTGGAAGTCCATGGACCTCTGAATCCTAACTTATAAAATATTTCCTGAGTCCTAACTTATAAAATATTTTGTCCAAATTTGAAAGATAACGTCATTTCATCTTTCCTTATGTTCCTACGTGGTTAAATAGCTACCTCTGCCAACTGAGTCTTTGAAGTTAATTTATATGGGGCTTTAAAGGAGTGAATTTATTCTAACATCCAAATCCAAGCCACTCTAGACATGCCTCAAGAACTTAAAGCCATGCTATATAACCTCTTTAAAAATTGGACCCAGTGTTGAGCAAGATTTAGTGTGCACTTAGACTCCTGTCCATGTGCTCAGCTGGCTGACACTGGAATTCAGTGAGGAAGGAGGCAGCACACCGACTGTGGATATGGGGAGTTTAGGGCGCTGAGAACCTGTGACAAGCCCAGAAGATGGTGTTCTGCTAAACATCCTTCCTAATTTGGAGACATCTGTTCCATCCCTAAATCCAAGCAACCGAAAGGCATCTGTTAGCCTCCTCAGCCTACGTAGTTGCATGGGATCTGAGAATGTTTAACCACAGATGAGGGGGAATTTTATCTAAATTTCTCAGGTCTAATATGCAAGTTTGGGGAAGTGAGCTCTCTCATGTTTAGATCAAACAAAGTAGATTGAACTGCTTCATTTTAGGTCCACAACTGATGTTTTTATGAAAACCTACCCGAAGCCCTCCATTTTAAGAAAGAAGTCAAAACATTTTAGATAGTTTTTTGGAGGGTGAGAAAGAGATCATTTTGAAACAAAGGGGCTTTGACTGACTGTCATTTAACTGTGTTACTAGGTGGCTTCATTATCCATATAATGAGAACAATTGCTAAGAGTTTAGTAAATGTTAACTAAAACTATTCTTTTTAACTTAAGTATAGTAGTTAAGATTAAATCAAACTGTGGGGGAGGGAGATTTTTTTGTGCAAAAATCTTCCATTATATTGTCTGTAACATGTTTCTCAAAAAACAGTTTATAGCTCTGGCTGGGTGGCTCCATTGGTTGGAGCATTGTCCTATATCAATACCTAGGTTGTGGATTTAATCCCAAGATAGGGACATATGGGAGGCAATATTTCTCATATCAGTGTTTCTCCCTCCCTCTTTCTAAAAGTCAATAAACATATCCTCAGGTTAGATTTTTAAAAATGCTAATACAGTTTATAATTTACTATGTGATTTAAACTAAATATAAATTAATTTTATGGACTATGTATATTATCATGACTTCTATTGAATTATTTTCACAAACCAGCAAAGCAAAATTTAAAATGAATATATGTGAGTGACAAAGACCAGCTAACAAATCTCTGATACACGTTAGCTTAGGATTTCCAATAACCTGTTGAAGGTTTTGCCCCTCTTCTGCACAAATGTTCCCGGTCAGTAAGAGAAAGGTTACTTTTTAAATGCAGTATGGAGGGGAAAGTAATGATAAATAACCAGAGTAAGGAGATTTGAATATAGCATTTCTGTTAAAGAGTATCTTCATTAATTTCATACATTAAATGGGCATCTACTATATGCCAAGATATGTGCGAGGTGCTATGGCTACAGCAGCAAACCACAGGCAAAGCCCCTCCTTTCATCCAGCTTATATTTCCGTTGAGGAGTGGCAGAACAAGCAATAAACATAAGATCATATCTGTTACAGGTTAGGATAAGGAGTTAGGGGTGAAGGAGAATAATGTTATAAAGAGGGTGATAAAGGACGTTATTACTGAGAAAGTGATGTTTGAGCATGGACTCTTGTGCAGCAGACATCTGGAGCTAAGTTCCCCATTAAATGCCAATGTCAATATGGACGGAAACAATAAGGGTCTTGTGAGAACCTGTCATGTGCTTGGTGCTATGCTGAATTTGTACTGAATGAAGAAGTACAGATGTTACAGGAAGGACAGTATGACAGAAGGGGTATGAGCTCATGAGCACATGGGCTCTGGAACTACACTACCCAGGTGACACTTATTATCAGCTAGGGGAGCTCAGGCAACTTGCTTAACATCTCCATGTCTCAGATCCTTCGGTTGTAGGGTGGGTACAATAATGGCAGCACAGAGCGCACTTAGCAACATCTGGCACACACGCAGGCACTCACTAAATGTCAGCTCTGAATATCATGCTAACACCTGGTCTTGGCTCTCAAGGACTGTCTTCCGTCATTTCTGGTAATATCCTCATTAAGGTGATGCTGAACAGTAGATCACGAGCCCTTTATGGCGTTGCTGATCACACTGATAGTGATTAGGAGATCGGTAACTTCCTGATCTAGTTTCTCTACAGCGGTAGTTCTAACTGGAGGCAATCTTTCCCCTCACCCCCATACCTGCCCCAAGGGACATTTGGCAATATCTGGAGACATTTTTGGTTGTCACAACTTGGGGCTTGGGTAGCAGTGTTCCTGACACCTAGTGAGGAGGAGCCAGGAATGTTGCTAAACCTCCCTCAATGCATAGAAAAGCTCCCTCCCCCACAAAGAATGTTCGGGTCCACAATATCAACAGCGCAGTTGTTGATAAACCCTTCTTTAATCAGAGAATAATACATGGAGGCTGAAGAACTGATGATTCAAATAGATTTCTCTTCCATCCTCATTCAATCACATTCAGTCTCACTCAAAGAGCACACTACCAGACAAGTGTCCTGACTGGGGAGATGCCACACCCAGGGCTCTTTTGGTCCCCACTCAAGTCATCTCAAAGAGAGTGGCAGAGCAGACATTATAAAAACACAGAGTAGGTTGATCAACGTGGCTCAGTGGTTGAGTGTTGAACCAGGAGGTCATGGTTCAACAGGTGGTCAGAACACATGCCCGGGTTATGGGCTAGATCCTCAGAACCAGTTGTGCAGGAGGCAGTTAATCAATGATTCTCTCTCATCATTGACATTTCTGTCTCTCTCTCCCTCCCCTTTCCTTTCTGAAATCAATATATATATATTTCTTTTTTTTTTTTTAAGAATGAGGTACATTTCAGGAGAATATTTGGGATTCATTGATTGAAAGTAGATTTAAATGGCTAACTACAGATTATGTAAATGTGCTGAATGAAAGGAATAAAGGCTCCTGTAAAGATAAGGTGAATGGAGGAAACTCTTGATTAACCCATCATAAACAAACTATGATACCGTGGTTGGCAAACTTAGTCAACAGAGCCAAATATCAACAGTACGATGATTGAAATTTGAGAGCCAAATTTTTTAAACTTAAACTTCTAAGGCCACTTCTTCAAAACAGACTCGCCCAGGTATTTTGTGGAAGAGCCACACTCAAGGGGCCAAAGAGTCGCATGTGGCTTGCGAGTCGCAGTTTGCTGACCACGGCCTTAACATATGCCACATTCTCATTCTCTCTCTCTCTCTCTCTCTCTCTCTCTCTCTCTCTCTCTCTCACACACACACACACACACAGCATTCTGGATGTAACTAAGCTTTAAAAAGTTGGCTATTCTAAATTTAACTGGGTTAAGACCTTCAGAACTTCAAATATGTTCATGTGCATATTAAGAATAAAGTATAAAGCATGCCCCCAAACTTATTGGACTAAGGACTTTTTTTTATCAATATACTTCATAACATCTGTTAGGAGAATGCTTTGAAAAAGACCATTTTGAGAAATGCTGAATTGTTTCCAGCAATCATAACCCCAAAGACCCCAACATTGGTTTCTCTTAGCTTTCTCCCAAGCCCAAGCAAACACGGAATGGAGAAAATCACACAAAGGCAGATTACTTTACAAGGAATTTATGATCACCTACATCAGTTTATGATCACTTCAACAGTCATCTGCAACCCCTTCCCCTTCTTCACAAGAACCTTCCCCAACCATCTTCAGACCACATACCTACCCTTCCTTCCCAGAGAAAAGAAAAGCCATTAGACAGACTTCTCAACTCTTCAATGTAAGCATCTAAACATCTCTTGCCATTCTGTCTTCCCTCCGATATTGTGCTACAACATTGATGTTCTATCTCCTGTTTAAGGCCAGTCTCTCCATCAGAGCTTTGGATTACATCCCCTCTCGCGTTTTCAAGAACTACACATTTTTATTATTTACTCCCTCTTATGAATTCAACTTCTCTCCAAAGGACTCTCACATTTTAACTTACTCAATTTTCTTTCTTCTTGGGGGTTGGGGGGGAAAAAAACAGCAACCTCTCTGTCACCCCCATATCCTTATCCAACTACTAGCCTCTCCCTCTTCACATTCACAGCCCAACTGTTCTGAAAAGTTGTCTCTCTTCATTAGCTTGGTTTCCTCACCTTCTATTTCCTCCTCAACCCACTCCACTCTGGATCCCGCCCTCCTTTTCAAACAGCTCTAACAATAAAAATTAAATTTCATATTGCTCATTCACTCAGTGGTCATTTGCCAATTTTCATTTCACCTGATCCCAACCACGTACACATCTGGATCTTAGGTCGTGCTATTTCTCCCACAAAATACCCTATTCTGTCTCACTCCAATCTCTCTGGCTTGTTTTTTTCTGACCCCTCAGTTCTCAACAAAAACACCTCCTTTGGGAGTTTTTTTCTGGTTTTATCCTTAAGCCTCTCTTGAGTGCCATTGTACAGGCTTTCTACTATCATAAAAATGGTCACGCTATAATAAATCTCTTCAATATACATATTCTTTGAGCTCTTTGAGGGCAGACACTATCTTATCCACTCTAGTATAATCAATGCCTCGCATGATTTCTAGCATATAATAGGCAAATACTTGTTTAATGAGTGTAACTTGATCTCATCTGTACTATTTGTAAAGGTCTCATTCATTATGTAACACTTAGACAAAAGTCCAATCACAGAATCTTCTATTATGAGAAACACGGTGACATGTTTAAAGACTCAAATAAGAAAGAACTGACATTTAAAAGTTTCCTGTTTGAGAGAAAGAAGGGAAGTTGAATCTTAAAGCCAATAGCTCAGAAGTGCTGGGTTGAGTGGGGTGGCAGGTGGGAAGGAGAATTAAAGTAGGGATTCAAAAATTAAGTTGACTTATATTTCTAACAGTGATATTATCATGGCAAGAGAAACTGCAAATTATGCTGTATTTCTGAAGAGCCGTGTTCATAGTACAGCATATGAACTAATTAAGTGCCACCTGGAAGCATTTGGCAAATATTTGCTCACTGATTGCCTTCCAATTGGTTCTGAGCCAAATTTCCAAGCAGAGAGTTTCCGGCTTGCCTCTCCACCATCATGTTGGCAAAGTATGGTTAAGGGAATGGCTTGGGGGAATAGTCACCTTTGATTCTTCCTTTTCTTTCACTTTCCACATCCTATTCATCAGCAATTCTATCAGTTTGACTTCCAAAATATACCCTGAATCAGACTGCCTCTCACCATCTCCAATGCTACAATGTGCACCCAAACCAACCTCAACTATCACTGGAACTACTGACGAAGCCTCCTAATTGCTCTCTTGCCTATTCTTGCCCTGTCCTTATAGTTTACCTCCCACTAACTAACTAACCACAGTGATCTATCTAAAGGGTAAATTAAATGCCAATTCTCTGCCTATAGACCTCCAGTAAATAGCTCAGGTGACTGGCAACTGGAGATTGGATAAAAAAATTGATAAATTCATACCATGTCATACCATTCAGCAATAAAAAGAATGAACTGATCCTTCTAACATGAATGCCTCTCAAAATTATCAGGGTAAGTAAAAGTTTAACAGGAAAGAGTTTATACTGTATAGTTTCTTTTCTATATGGCTCCAGAACAGGAAAGACTAACCTGGTGAGGAAAAATCCTAACAGTAGTTGCCTCTGGAAGAAGTGGTGGTGATAGACTGGGGAAGAGAAACGCGGGAACTTGATGAGGTGATAAAGATGTTTCATATCCTGATAGGAGTTTGGTTTGTCTAGGTGCATGAATTTGTCAGAACTCAGTGGCTGTACTTAAGATTTATATATTTCATTGTATGTAAATATTACCTCAAAAATGCAAACAAATATTGATTTCTACTTCATAAGTTATAGAAATGTCAAACCACTATACTATACATCTGAAACTAATATGATATTGAGTGCTAATTGCAATTGAAAACAATATTGAATTCTAATTAATGACACATATACTAGAAATTTAGATCGATGGCAGACAGTCCAGCTTCTCCCCATAGGAGTCTGGGTCCCCAGAGTTTTGCCAGAAACTAGAGTTCAGAGTAATCGGGAACTTGTGTCTCCCTTCAGGTTTAAAAAAACAGCACACCCCGTCGTCAGCCACCAGCCCGATTCGCGAGCTTCCGTGCCTCAGCTTTTCCACGTTTGTCCACATCTCAATGTCTTTTCTCTTTCCTTCTAGATGTAGAACTTCCACTCATCCAGCTTTTCCATGGTTCTGGGTGACAGACATTTTGTTTTTTGTTTTGTTGTTGTTTTTTAATGAAATCTTTATTATTCAGAATATTACATTGGTTTCTCTTTTATCCCCTCCATAGCTTCCCTCCACCCGGCTCCCACCCCTCCCTCTATCCTTACCTCCCTCCCGTTGACCTCACCCATAGGTGCATGATTTTTTTCCAGTCTCTCCCTGTACACCCCTCACTCCTTTCCCCCTGAGAATTATCAGTCCACTCCCATTCTGTGCTCCTGATTCTATTATATTCACCAGTTTATTCTGTTGATCAAATTTTTAATTCACTTAATTTTTAGATTCACTTGTTGATAGATATGTATTTGTTCATAATTTTTTGTCTTTTACCTTTTTTTTCTTCCTCTTCTAAAAGAGTATCTTTCAGCATTTCATATAATACTGGTTTGGAGTTGATGAAATCCTTTAGCTTTTTCTTATTTGTGAAGCTCTTTATCTGCCCTTCAGTTCCAAATGATAGCTTTGCTGGATAGAGTATTCTTGGTTGTAGGTTCTTGCTATTCATCATGGTGAATATTTCTTGGCTCTCCCATCTGGCCTGCATCATTTCTGTTGAGAAATCAGCTGACAATTATATGAGTCCTCCCTTGTAGGTAATGAACTGTTTTTCTCTTGCTTCTTTTAATATTCTCTCTTTGTCTTTTGCTCTTGGTATTTTAATTATGATGTGTCTTGGTGTAGTCCTCTTTGGATTCCTTTTATATGGGGTTCTGTGTGCTTCCTGGACTTGTAAGTCTATTTCTTTTACCAGATGTGGAAAGTTTTCAGTCATTGTTTCTTTAAATAGGTTTTCAGTGTCTTGCTCTCTCTCTTCTTCTGGCACCCCCACAATTCTGATGTTGGTACGTTTGAAGTTGTTTCAAAGGCTCCTTACATTATCTTCACATTTTTGGATTCTTTTTTCTTCTTGCTTTTCCAGTTGAGTGTTTTGTGATTCTTTATATTTCAAATTTTTGACCTGATTCTTGCCTGCCTCTAGTCCAGTGGTTCTCAACCTGTGGGTCGAGATCCCTTTGGGGGTCCAACAACCCTTTCACAGGAGCAAAGTGTAGCAATGTAGTTTACTGTTGTTATATTAAGACTGTTACCCATGCTACACCACAATTCAAGACAAAATTTCATTTATTTGTAATTAGAAATAAATATTTCACAATATATAATTACATATTGTTTTTGTGATTAATCACTATGCTTTAATTATGTTCAATTTGTAACAATGAAAATACATCCTGCATATCAGATATTTACATTAACAGTTCATGACAGTAGCAAAATTACAGTTATGAAGTAGCAACGGAAGTAATTTTATGGTTGGGGGTCACCACCACATGAGGAGCTGTCTTAAAGGGTCGCAGCATTAGGAGGTTGAGAACCACTGCTCTAGTCTGTTGTTAGGTCTCTGTATAATATTTTTTATTTCAGTCAGTGTATGTTTAATTTCTAGTTGGTACTTTTCCATCTCTAATTGGTCCTTTTTCATTTCTTCTTGGGTCTCGCTAGATTTATCCAGCTTTTCTAAGATATTCTTGAAAAACCTTATAAGCGTGGTTTTGAACTCTATATCTAGTCGTTTGTTTTCCTCCATTTCTTTTGTTTGTGATCTCTTCCTTTGTCTCCGCATTTTCACTATGCTGGGAGAACTTCTGTGTTGGATTCAGCCTTATGATACAAGACTTGCAAAACTGCAAAAGCCTCTCTATTGAGCTTGGGATGGGTGGAGTCTCAGGGCTTAATGGACCACCTTGCCTTCCAGTCGGCCCCGCCCACCATGGCCCCTGAGTCTCACGTGACTGGGAAATCACTGGAGCGATCCCTGTTTTTTCGCAGGTGCACACTCCTGCAGTGCCTCTAGACTGATGCCTTTCCGGCTCCCCTGCACTCTGAGATCATATGAATCTGGGTCCCCAGAGTTTCACCCGAAAATTGGGTTCAGTGGAGTTAGAAGTGGCACAGTTGGGAGGCTCTGCCTCCCGCCCACTTGTGAAAGCCAGTGGCACAATCAGCAGTCGGTCTTCTGCAAGCAATGGTGTGGGGCCACCAAACTTCTGATTGTTTGTGACTCCCCTAAATTTCCGTGCACTTCTCCCTTTTCACAGTCCAAACTCACCCCATATGAGTTTCGGGTGGACCTGGGGTTTAATGTGGTAGGATAAGGGGTTCAATGCCTTTGGGAGTCTCCTGTTTCCCTCCCGCCAGAGAAAGCCAGCCAGGTACTCTGGCACCTGCTCTCTCCACACTTGCGTCCTTGTACCTCAGCTTTTTGCAGCTCCTCTGGGTCTCTGTGAGCTCCTCTCTTTCCTTCTAGTTGTAGAATTTCCACTCAGCCAGCTTTCCTGTGGTTCTAGATGATGTTCATTCTGTCTTTTAGTTGTAGTTTTGAAATTGTTGTGCGAGGCAGCAGTGTAGGTGTTTACCTATGCCACCATCTTGGATTCCGACATTTTGTTTTTTAGTTGTAGTTTTGGTGTGGTTGCGAGAGGCAGCACGTACAGGTGTGTATCTTATGCCGCCATCTTGGTTTTCCTCTGAACAATAAATCTTGTTAAGAATAGTAAGAGTTTGTAGGAGTTGAACCATCACCTGACCCCATCTCCCCCTAACTTTATGTGACAGAAGGTTTACTCCAGGCAGTTGCCAAGAAGATAGGGCTCCCTTCCCCCTCAGGTCATAGTTTAGGATTATGGTTTTACTTGGGGGTTAGGGGTGGGGAGGCAGATGGCCAGCCCATCAGCTCTTTCTCAGGCAGGGGACTGGATTGGGACTTCCTTCCAAAATCCAATTTCCACCTATAGGGCACAACCATTACCTAGGCACAGAAAGCTGAGAATGTTGGGTCCCAATTGCTTCCATCTCAGTTCACTCATAGGTTCCATGCTAATTCTGAGAGTGATTTTTTTAAGCCCTGTTGTCATTGACTCTTAATTAAAGTTCAGGGGAAGAAGAAATAGAAAGGGGAGAAAGAGGAAAGGAGAAGAGAGAGAAAAAGGAAAGATGGTAAAGATTACAATGTGGAAAACTAGGGTCTGTTTTTTTTTTTAATCCTCACCAGAGGATCCCATCCTCACCCCCCACCCTCCACACCACCACCACCACCATCACCATTGCTTTTCAGAGACAGTGTGGAAGGGAGAAAGGGGGGGTAGGGAAAGCAAGACATATTGATATGAGAGAGACATATCAATTAGTTTCTTTCTGTAAGAGCCCCAAATGGGGCCTGGGATTGAACCCACAACCTTTTGATGCATAGGCCAATGCTCTAACCACTGAGAAACCCGTCTAGGGCTCTTTTAATTCTTTTACAATTCTTTGTTACATCTTTTAGTGCCTGAAATTGTCTTAGTTATTTATGTGCATGTTTGTTTTCTATGTCCCCTACTGCTAGGATATTTCTGTCTTATTGTCCCCATAGAAGATGCTCAATAAATATGTGATGCAAATCCCATACCAACATGATAAATCCATGAGCATCAGCCTTAGCTAGAAGCTTGTTGGGAAATGTGGAACTTCAGACCCTATTCCAGAGCTGTGAAATCAGAATTTACAATTTCATATGACCCCAGGTGATTTGTGTGCAGTTTGAGAAGCACTACAACAATTTCTAGACATACTAAACCAATACCTACTATCTCCAAAAATGTGCATTGACCATTAGCACTTACCTGCCAAACTGGACTAACAGAATGAGAACTTCTAAGTGAACTGTTTTCACAAATGGCAGCTGTAAAATTCATGGACCTGTGCATTAGGGAAAAGAAATGAAGCGTAAATAGATAAAACTCCAAAGCAATTTCAAAGCTTTGAATATGATTAAGTTTTTAGATAACATTAAGACATTATCTTCAATTTCGTTAGGTGTTATGGTGATAGAAAGGAAGGAAAAAGAAAAAAGGAAGGAAAAAGTTCCTATTTCTTAATGATGAACCATATTAAAGTATTTATGTATGAATTCATATACTATCTTGGATTTGCTTTAAAATGCAACAGAAATATAAAAAGGGAGGGTGGGGAAGGGAAGAAAACAAATTGGTGAAATGGTGATAATTTTTGGAATTGAGTAATGAATACATTGAGATTCATTATAATATCCTCCCTACCTTTATGGAAAATTTCATAAGAAGACTTTTTTTAAGTAGTCTCAGGTTAGTGTTAACCACCAGTCCCACCAAGAGGCATTTGTGGTGGAAAAATGTAGTCAGCAATGTTGTGTATTTGCCCAAAGGTGAAGGTTGAAGGGGAATAAGTAAGAAGTAAGGTTTATGGACCAGATCCCATGGGTACGTTCCTTCATTTAATCCCACATCATAGCTCTGTGACATTAAGGGCACTTTAACCAAGTGACTGAATTTGTATCACTAATCATGGGATAAACTGGTTTTGTCTGTCTCCTGGTGGAATGTATGGAAAAGAAAACAAGATCATTGCTGAAAATATTTAACTGGAATCTAATCATGAGGCAGCTGAACTTGGGACATTTTACCAGACAACAATCCTGAACTTTTCAAAATTGTCACTATCATGAAAAAAAAAAATCTTTTTAAATCAGGCATACTGCTTTAAATTAAATAAGACTAAAGAGATATAATCTAAATGCAATGGGTAAACTCTGACTGGAACTAGATTTTTTTTTTTCAAAAAAGGATGGAAAAAAACATTATGGGGACAATTCAAAACTTTGAAAATGAAAAGTGTGCCAGATATTTTTGAAAAAATATTAAATATATTGGGTGTGACTTAACAAACACACAACCTTATGAGGTAAATGGTAACCCTCTTTTAGAGACTGGGAAACTGAGGTTCAGAGAGAGAGTGGCCCATAGCTGGTAAATGGTTGCACAGAAATGGACCTATATCTCCCTGCCCCGAGAGCTCAAGCTCTTGGCTGGCAGAGGCTTCCTCCTCCACAGCAGCCCCAGAAAGTAAGAAATAGGACTGTGGTCTACAGTGCATCCAAAGGAAAGGTTGTGGCTAAAGATGGTAAAGAGGCACCATTCACTCTTGTTCATGGAACCAGGAGTCATTCACTTGTTCAACATTAATTGTTGGGTGACAATGATTGTAGAGAGTGCCTGGGAAGGCACGTGAGCATTCCTTAATTACTGTCAGCTGAATCCAGAGGTGTTGGCAGAGCCATGTCCTGGAAACGTACCGTGCCAGAGGCAGGTACATTGTCAGCCTGACCTTTAGCTCAGGATCCAGGGTGTGGGTTTCATTATCTAAGTTCAGCCAGGTGTAAGGAGCGGATGCAATTATCTGGGCTTAGCCAGGAGTGACGATTACAAAGAAGCCACAAAGAATGAAAAATTATAACTTCATCTTTAACCATGATTTCACATAATTTCCTTTGTTTTAAACTCTAGTAAAACTTCCTAGAATTATACTGTATATAATAAACACACTGCACCGGGTCTGGGTCACTGTCTCTCCATCAGCAGACAGCTGTCCCATCCAGTCCCAGCTTTTCCCTTCTGTCTCTATGTCTGTTTCTTTCTTTGGTTTTCTCAATCCCCAGCCGCCCCTACTCAGAATTGGCAGATCGTTCTCTAGCAGCGCTGCTCGCACTCTGAGAGACAAATACTTAATAAATGATAAGCAAAAACAGGCAGCCACTGGACTGAGATTGTTTACAGCCTACTGAAAAAGACAGACATTAATCAAATGCTGGAACCATTCAAAGGAATGCATAATAACAGAAGACGGTAATAGCAATGATGAAAAGGAAGTTGTCCCAACTGGAGGGTCACAAGAAGACTTCCATGAGTTGGGCTTCGAAGCATGAACAGAAGTTGATACAGACAGAGGAAAGAGTGTGAGCAAAAAGCCTATGGCATGGGAGAAACCAAGATGGCGGCATAGGTGAATACCTAAACTGCTGCCTCACACAATTTCAAAATTACAACTAAAAGACAGAACAGACACCATCCAGAACCACAGGAAAGCTGGCTGAGTGAAATTCTACAACTAGAAGCAAAGAGAGGGACTTACGAAGACTCAGAGGAGCTGTAAAAAGCTGAGGTACGGAGACACGCTCCTGGAGAGGATGGGCGGAGGAGGGTCTGGCTGGCTTCCTCTAGCAGGAGGGAGAGGGAAAATCCCGACTGCACTGAATCACACTTCTGACTGCACTGAACCCCAGTTCCAGGTGAGACTCATACATGGGAATCTGGACTGTTGTGAAAAGGAAGGAGTGCAGGGAAACTCAGGGAAGCTGCGAAAGACAGAGGTCTGGGGGCACATGAATATGCACACACAGAGCGCTGACTGCTGACTGTGCCACTGGCTTTCTCTAGTGGGAGGAAAACAGAACCTCCCAACAGCACTGAAATCCAGGTTCAACTGCACTGAACCCCCATTTCAGGTGAGACCCTGGGAACCCAGACTCATACGGTCCCTAGAGCGCACAAAAACTGAGGGGAATCAGAAAGGCAGAGGTCTGGAGGCTCCCACGTGTGTGAAAGGCACAAGTCTGGAGGCAAGCGCACATGTGCACAGAGAGGGCTGCAGAGATTACCCAGAGGCACTGAGACCCAGGGGTTTCCACGTAGGGCAGGGCTGACGGGAAGCCCCATAAAACTTACATTTTCATGGTTTAAATTTTTTCCAGTTTTATTGAACTATAATTGACATACAAAACTGTGTAAGTTTAAGGTGTACAGCAAAGCATGTGAAACTTGTGGCCCATGGGCCGCATGCCTGGTCTATTTGGCCCGTGTTTCGCCTTTGAGTTTGACATGCTTGGTGTACAGCATACTGACTTGACTTACATATGCATATTGTGATTACATTAAGTTCAGTCAATATCCATTATCTCATACAGATTTTTTTTTTAAGTTTTGTTTTCCCTAGAGATGGCCTTCTCTTTGTCATTTGTTCGGTATATCACATTGATTTGATTTTTCATACGGTTTTTTACTATGTATTCCTGCATTCCAGGAATAAATCCCACTTAGTCACGATGTGTAATCCTTGTACCTGCTGTTGAATTCAAACTGCTAACGTCTCCCTATTGTTTTAATTTTAGTGTGCGTGCTGCCAAAGCAAAAAACTCCAAGCGGAGTGTTTTGTTTTGTTTTTTTTTTTTTTTAAACAGGGCATCATGTACTCTGAATTTTAGAATACACTTTGAATTTCAGTGATCAATGAGCAAACGTCTCAAGGAGCGAGAAGATTGACCCGCTGCTTGGAACATGAACCAAAGTGAAGTCACCCTGGCCACTTGTGATGGTTTTCTTTGCACAACTGGCACCGCCTTCTACATAACCTACCTCCCCGTGGAAGGCGCTGGGCAACCGTGTGACCCACAGGGAGCATCCCTCTTTGCCGGCGCCATGACAACCGTATGGAACTTGTTGGTGAACACAGCGGTCCTGGGTGTTCAGCTCTTCTCCAATGGACTCAATAGTCCAACCTTCGGTGCAGTCAGGGCACAGCCCCTCGTGCGCAGCGACGGGCTGTGTGTGCGGTGCGTGGTGGTGGGTGCATGGCGGTGGGTGCATAGCGGTGGGTGCGTGGCGGTGGGTGCGTGGCGGTGGGTGCATAGCGGTGGGTGCGTGGCGGCGGGTGCGTGGCGGCGGGTGCGTGGCGGTGGGTGCATAGCGGTGGGTGCGTGGCGGCGGGTGCATGGCGGCGGGTGCATGGCGGTGGGTGCATAGCGGTGGGTGCGTGGCGGCGGGTGCATGGCAGCGGGTGCATAGCTCCCGGGACGGAACTGCTGCTTCTGTTCCACAAACCCCGGGCTTTGTGGGGCCCGGCCCAGAGCTGGGGAAGGTTAAAGGTGAAAGGTTAAAGGCGGTTCCGATACCTCGGGATCCTCTGTCCACCTCCTGGACGCCCCCCGCTGGCTGCGGCCCAAGCAGCGGGACACGAGGGAGGAGGAGAATCACCCCACAGGTCGCGGGTCCAGGGGAGAGGCTGAGGGGGGGGGGGTAAAACCCACACCCCTTCCCGAGGAAAGCCCGCGCCCGTGTCAAGGAACCGCCCCTCGCCTCCCCTCAGGCTCAGCGCCCGCACCCCAGCGGCGCCTCGCAGCCTCGCGACGACGCATGCGCCGCACGCAGCGCAACGCCCGCCGCCTCACCTCCGCGCCTGCGCAGCCGGGGTCTCCTGCCTCTACCCCCGCGTCGGGGCGTTGGTGGCGGCTGCTGACCTGAATGAGCTGCTTTGTTGCACCTCCAATCGGTGGTTTCCGGGCAGGCGGTGCTCCGGCCTCAAGGGAAAGGGGAATTAGCAGTTCGGAGGCCTTGTCGCCAGCGTCCTTGTGCATCTTTTGTTTTAACCCGGGACGCTCCTGCTATCTACTCCGTTATCCGCCCAGCAGCTGGAAGTTGTATCGGGAAGTTTGTTTGGACGCACCCTTGGCGTGGGTGTCTTCTTCCCTTCCTTCCTCCCTTCCTCCTTCCTTCCTCCATCCTTCCTTCCTTCCTCCTTCCATCCCTCCTTCCATCCCTTCCTTCCTTCCTTCCTTCCTTCCTTCCTCCCTTCCTCCTTTCTTCCTCCATCCTTCCTTCCTTCCCCTCTCTCCCTCCTTCCTTCCTTCCTCCCTTCCTCCTTTCTTCCTCCATCCTTCCTTCCTTCCCCTCTCTCCCTCCCTCCCTCCTTCCCTCCCTCCCTCCCTCCTTCCTTCCTTCCTTCCTTCCTTCCTTC
>PVJN01044037.1:0-17512 GCA_004026805.1 Lasiurus borealis | reverse complement strand
AGGCTCTTTGATCACTCATTATGTGGATTTATTCCCTACACTATCATATTAGCTTCCCTGCTTTAGACATCAGAACTAAAAATGATTATGATTAGATGTAAATATTGCAGGTACCAGAACTCCAGTAAACTCCTTCAGCTCAAGTGATTGAAACAGACCCTTATCTTTCATTTGTACAATCATCACCAAACATATTTCCTCACACTTGCACTTCTTGTCAATATTAATGGAATCAATGTACACATAATTGCAGGATGATTTGAGTATTTAGTTAATCAATATTCTTATTATAATTTATTTAAAGTAACAGCTCAACTTTCTCTAAATCAGTATCTTATTTAAAAATATATAAAATATTCTGTCAGCATGTTTTCCTATGTTTGTGTATAGATATATACAGATAGATAAATGATAGCAGATAATAAAAAATTCTGGTTTGTGCTAATAAAGTGAAAATTTCTGCATAATTATCTTGAAAGCACCCTGACATTACTATAAAGTGTATGAACTACCACAAATGTCATAGGGAATTATTATGTTCAGAGTATTAGAGTCATTAAGAGTGTGTGCTTTGCTCTCATATAAAACAGGCAGGAGATCTTGCTTCCCTACAATGTGTGATTTTCATCTCTTTATAGTATCGCTAAGCCTCAGTTTCCTCATGTAAAAAAGGAAGTATCACTAGTAACTATCTTACAGACTTACGGTATTAAATGAGGTAATGCAAAGCACTTCCATGAATGCCTGACATGGGACAGTAAGGGGTCACTTCTTTTCATTATTTGGATTTAAATATATGGCCATACTGACCCAAATTGTAGTAGTTGAAAAATGTTTTCTTTACAAAATGACTGAATAAAGGAAACCATGAATGAACTGAAATACTTTATATTGTTATTCGAGGCAAAACTAAACAAACAGATGTCTTTTCCCGATACATCAACTCTTATTGTTGTATATAGTACATTGTAATAGTACTTACATGAAATTGGGATAATAATGTTAATAATAATAAAGATTAATTGCCTAATTACCTACATTCAGTTACAACTGTTATAGTTCATTATTTTTTATACTGACTTTACAATTGTTCATTGAAATGTAAAAAAAATTTTTCTCAACTTTCTTGAAATATTTTTATCTCATAGCTAGTTAAGTATTAATTGTGAAGAGGTAAAAAAAACTGGACAAATCTATGAATATAAATTCTGTATCTCCCATGTCAGCTCAGGGATTCCTGGATTTCTGATAGGTGGTTCCTCACTCCTTATACACAGCCCCACTTCAAACCTCGATTCCTGTGAGTTCCTCCAAATTTACCACTGCAGTTTATGTCTTAAATTTAAAGGAGATCAGCAAATTCTGAAAATCCTTGAATCCTTGGCACAAACAGTAAAGAGTTTTGTGTATTGCCTCATGAACAGAAAATTGGAAGAACATTCACAAACAAATAAAAATAATCTCAGAAATTTCTTTTATTCGTAGACTGAAATATTATATTGATCTCATTTGGGATTGTGGTAGTTAACCTCAAGATGGCTCCCAATGACCCACTTTTCTCTTGTGCATAACTTCTCCCATGTTGTATTATTATGGGTCTGTGTATGTCACCAGTATAAAATGGCAAAAATGATTGTCTGTCACTTATGAATTAGGCTATATGAAACACTGTAACTTCCCTTTTACCCCATCCTCCCACCCCTGCTTTCCTCTCTCCATTTTTTTCTCAGGTACCATGTTACACTGAGGGCATGGATATGGAGGATTAAAGTTTCAACTTATGAGTTTTGGGATGGGGTGCAACAATATGGTGCATGTGGTTGAGGAACCAGCTGCTCTGCCAATAATCATGTTAATGAACTGAAGAGTGGATCCTCCCACTCCAGTTAGATCTTCAGATGACTGCGGCCAACATCTTTACTATAACTCTATAGAGATCCTGAGCTAGAATCACCCACCTAAGCTAATCTCAAATTTCTGACACACATGAAGTACGAGGATGTATGTTAAGATAGTAAGTTTTGGGGCAATTTGTTATACAGTCCTATCTAATAAAAGAGTAATATGCAAATTGACTGTACCTCTACCACATCACAAACCAGGACCATCAGCCATGCCCACTAGTCAATCAGGAGCAAGTATGCATATTAACCCTGACCAAGATATTTGTGGCCACGGAGAGAGCAGGAGGGAGGCTTAGGTTTCCCGGGTAACAGAGGAAGCCAAGCTTCCCGCACAGTCAGGCCAGCCCAGGCCTCCACTCAATGCTACAAAGCTTTGATTATAGAAGATAAATAAATTCCAAGAAAAATGGCGACAGCCACAGAGCTAGAGAGCGGGAGGCTAGGGTTGCCCCTGGTGATGTAGGAAGCTACCCTTTCTGCAGCCCTGGCCTGTCTTGGTCTCCACTAAGGCTACAACGTTTCAATTATAGAAGTTAAATAAATTCCAACAGAAAGGCCTGTGGCTATAGAGTGAGCAAGAGGCTTGGCTCCACTCCAGGCTACAAAATTTCATTTGCAGAAGATAAAGAAATTCCAGATACCAGGGTTGCTGAGGGGCATGACCAGCCTGCAAACCACCACAGGCCTCACGCCCAGGGTGCCCCATGCCCCAAGAAAAACCCCACCCTGATCGAGGACACCCTTCAGGGCAAACCAGCTGGCCCCCACCCATGCACCAAGCCTCTATCATAATTAATAAAAGTGTAATATGCAGATTGACCATCATTCCAACATACAAGATGGCTGCCCCCATGTGATTAAAGATCCTGACCTCATGTGGACACAAGATTGCCATCACAAGATGGCCTGCAAGGGTGGGAAATTGTGGGTGATCAAGCCAGCCAGGGAGAGCAGTTGGGAAGGAATAGGCCTGCAAAGAAGGGAAGTTGAGGGTGACCAGGCCTGTAGGGGAGGGCGTTTAGGGGCAAA
This sequence comes from Lasiurus borealis, assembly GCA_004026805.1. NCBI lineage: Eukaryota > Metazoa > Chordata > Mammalia > Chiroptera > Vespertilionidae > Lasiurus > Lasiurus borealis. The sequence continues at coordinate 14,579 of PVJN01044037.1, read as the reverse complement.
CAGGCTGGCAGGGGAGTGGTTAGAGGGTGATCAGGCTTAGAGGCAGAATTAGTTAGGGGCAACCAGGAAGGCAAGAAGGCAAGCAGTTGAGAGCCAGCAGTCCTGGATTGTGAGAGGGATGTCTGACTGCCCTCCCTCAAGTGGTACAGGTATTGGAGAAGGTACAGGTTGGGCTGAGGGACCCTACCCCCACCCCTAGTGAATGAATTTCATGCACTGGGCCTCAAGTATAAAAATAAAATGAATTGAAGCAATAGATACATATGAGAACAGAACTTTTGTTTGTGTTTGACTAAAACTTTTATAATCTATATATTTGCTTTCTCCCATTGGCCTTTTATTTGCTTATTCAGAGCTCAATCTTTAATAAAGTATTTTTAGCTATTCAAAAATCTACACATTAAGACTTGTTTTATCTATTTAGTTTTGTTTCTAATATCTTGGCTGATATCTGTCTCTTAATAAATAGTAGTTACCACTTTCTCTTTTTTTACAAAAAAAAATTGAGATTTGTGGAGTATGTCTATTTAATCTTTTGAGGGGACTTGCCATGTGTGAAGCAGGAATTACAACCTGCATGTAGTTCTATCTATGCACATGCAGATTGTGCTCTCAGCTTTCTCTCCCTAACGGGTTTTTTTTTTTAAACACTGCAGTTTATATGCAAAAAGCAAACAAATAAACAAAACCCCACAAGATTATCAATACAAATAAAGATCAGGAAGAAATAATTTTTGTTTTTATTTTTTCTACCATGAGGAATTATTTATAAATTGTAGAAATTGTAGGGGTACATAAGCATGTCCTTTTTTCTTTCTGTATTTTTTACATTGCATTTGTATTGTTATACTTTCCTAAATGACCGACTTCTGCAATATGCTTCCATTTCACTTTTAAAGGTATTTAGCGAAACAGTAAAAGCAAAAGGCAAAAAAGTTACTTGTAAATTAAAGGTCAAATGTGACAATGTCCAAACAACAGAAAATCAAGCTATGAGACAAGTGACCTTTTTTCAAATGATGACATAATGTGTTTTCTTTTGTACCTAAAACTACAATGCACAAGGGTAGCCAGTTAAATGTTATTCTCATACTGTACTCTGTTACATAACAAAACAAAAAAATTCTGCACTTCAAGTTGGTATGGAACAAAATATTTCAAATGAATTGTATGTGTTTTATAGTCTTCTATAAATGAAGGAAGCTATTTATTCCCCTGAAGATATCCCTGCTCAGTCACCATTTTGCAAGTTGAATTATCTAATTAACATTCAGATTACTTCAATTCTGCCCAACTTTAGTCAAACACACATGAGAGACTCCCAGAAAAAAAAAAAAAAAAAGATCAGCTTAGCCCAGTCAAACCACAATCATGTGAGATGGTATGCTTTTGTTTTATACCATTACATTTACAATGATTTGTTAGAACTCATTACATTTTAGAATGTAGAAAAACCTAAGACCAGATTACTTGTGTTGTGGATATATGGCAATCTTGAAACATAATATTGACAAATTTAATGACATAAGATTCTTAATGTGGAAACGTTGTTATGTAGTGGATAAATTGTAAGTTTTATAATTAGTTGACTCAAGTCCAAAGCACTGCACTGCCACTTACCAGCTATGTAAATTTAAGTGAGAAATAGAATATATTAACATCTAGTTGTCCATCCATGCACTCTCCCAATTATATCCCCGAGTGCATCCAAAGTTAAAGACTATCCCAAATTGTAAAAATATAAATTTCCTTGGTCTCTTTCTAAATTTTATTTATACAGACATCATACAATATGTATTAGTGTTCCGGGCTTCTCTCACTCAGTATTATGAGACTTATTTATTTTGTCCTACAGAGTTGTAGTTGTCATTGTTCAATGTTTTATTGAATTCAATTATGTCTATACAAAATTTATTTATCCATTCTCCATTACATTCAGTTTGAACTATTATGAATAATGCTGTGATGTTCCTTCTTGAATATGTCAGGTTGTGCACATACACATGCACTTTTATTGGAATAAAATCGCTGATGCAGAGGATATGTCAATATTTAGCCTTAAATATCAGAAGTAGATTTTTTCAAGTGGTTTTACAAATTTAAAACTCCTCAGTGATATTTGAGAGATTATGTCATTCCAGAAATTTACCAACTTCAAAATTTCCATTATAAATTTTAAGTTGCAGATATTGTATTTGCTGATTCTAATGCCCAATAAGAATACTCTGAGGGTTGCCAAAACAGGTTTGGCTCAGTGAATAGAGTATTGGGCTGCAGACTGAAAGGTCCCAGGTTCGATTCTGGTCAAGGGCATGTACCTTGGTTGCGGGTAAATCCCCAGTGGGAGGTGTGCAGGAGGCAGCTGATCGATGTTTCTCTCTTATTGATATTTCTAACTCTATCCCTCTCCCTTCCTCACTGTAAAAAATCAATAAAATATATATGTTTTTAAAAAGAATACTCTGAAGGTTGTTAGATGGCATATGATATGCTTTTGTTACATTATGTTTCCTATCCCATTTTGAACATTAGTGGCAGTGTTGTGAAAACCTTTCTCAGAGGATATATTCATGTAGATCAAAATGATCAATTACTTGTTTCTAAGATTTCCTTGTAGTCTGTCATTGCTTCTTGCTCAGAATGAGCAAAGCCTCGAATAATATAATATTATTTACTGTCAATACCCTTTTGTAGCCCTAAATAAACATATATCAGTTTTACCTATTTTGTAGATTTAACCCTTTCATTTTCACCAGAATTTTATCATAGGTAGGTTGTAATGTGGCTAATATCCAACTGTGATTCAGCTCCAGACTTGGAAATTTCCATCTAGGCAAACTACATCTTGGCATCAATGAGCAGAGAAAAAGGTAATAGGTGGAAAAGTAGAAAGATCCACAGAAATCTGTCATTGGCCTTGGAATAAGACAAGTAAGCTGTTCATGTATGTGGTTTTATCTCCTGAATTTATTCTTTTCACATATGGTAGAATGTAACATTTCCATTTTAGGAGTGACTTTTGCAGAACTGCTCTTTCTCTACCCTTCTCTGACATTACCAAAGACATTATATGTATTTCTAGTCCCAGGACTATCTGCTGTCATTCACTGTTAGGGTCACTTTTCACCCAGGCCCCAGTAACAAGCCGGCAATTATCTCTCAGGTCTAAAAAGTGCCTCTGCATCTTTTGAGTTGCTCCGTAGCTTCTGAGTCCAAATTTCCAGTGATTTCTATCAAGTGCAATGTTCAGTTTCTGCCAAAGGCTCCAGTCAGCACATCCTACTTGCAGACACTATTAAACCAGCTGGCAATCGGGTCAGAAGCCTCAAGGGCATCTTTTAGTGCTTGTTTTTGCTCAGGGCTCCATTCAAATTCTGTTTCTGTAATATCTCAGAAAACCAAAGATTCAACTGTCTTTGGGCTTCCTGGTTAGTGGCAGGGTCAGTAAAAATAGTCACTTATTTCCCATAGTTTGAGGTATTTTTTCTAGTTTCTCCAGGCAATATAATTCCTCAAAATTTAACATACAGGGACTACCATATAGTTCATCTGTGTTTATCAGCCATACACTACTTGTCAGTATGGAAGACTTAAATTCTTCTGCATTCCTTCCTCCAAGGAAGCAATTATCATGCTATCATCAATGCAGGGAACCAACTTATTCCTAAGTTATCACATTTATATGCTACTGCATTACATTATGTTGTATGTCAACATATTTAAATATCCCTATGGAAAAACTATAAGTATATACTAAAAAATATTTCACACAAAAATGAAAATAATCTCATACTAGGTTCTAAATAGTTATGAAAAAGAAGGCGTTAGCCAAGATTTTTAGGGCATACCAGTCACCTTTGATACTTCCTGTACATTCTTTACTAGATTGTTTATCATGTAAGTAATGAGGAGATTCACCTTGTTATATCCTCAGATGGCTGTTGTTATATTCCATTGAGTGAGTGGGATTTAATGTTCTCACTTCAGACATTTCTTTAATGAGAACAATAATCTCACATTTTCAAAACTCTATACTGTTTATTTTTCCTACAAAAAGAGGTTGAGCAATACGAATGTTCCCATTCAGCATGTCTAATTAAAACTAGGTAGCATCCCTTTCACACATAATCCCAATTCCAATTTCACATTCAAATAAGAGCAACAGAACCCTGGAATGTCCTATCTAATAAAAGAGTAAAATGCAAATTAACCATATCTCTGCTACATCACAAGCCAAGTCCACCAGCCATGCCCACCAGTCAATCAGGAGCAAGTATGCAAATTAACCCCAACCATCATGGCTATGGCCATGGAGAGAGTAGAAGAGAGGTTTGGATTTCCCCAGTGATGGAGGAAGCCAAGCTTTCCACACACCATGGCTGACCCAGGCCTCCACTTAATGCTACAAAGTGTCAATTATAGAAGATAAATAAATTCCAACATAAATGGCAGCAGCAGGAGGCTAGGGTTGGCCCCAGTGATGGAGGAAACCAAGTTTCCCTCAGCCCTGGCCTGCCTTGGCCTCCAATTATCTTCAATTGTAGAAGATAAATAAATCCCAGATACTAGGGCCTCCACTTGGGTCGGTCGTGGGTGTGGACAGCTTGCAAACCACCATAGGTCTCTCACCCAGGCCGCCCCATGCTCCAAGGAATCTCCCATCCTGATCCGGGATACTCTTCAGGGCAAACCAGCTGGCCCCCACCCGTGCACCAGGAATCTATTCTATCTAATAAATGAGAAATATGCATATTGAACATACAAGATGGCTGCCCCCATGTGGTTAAAGATTCTGCCCCCATATGGACACAAGATGGCCACCACAAGATGGCCTGCAAGGAAGGACAATTGTGGGTGATCAGGCCAGCAGGGAAGGACAGTTGGGTGCAATCAAGGCAGTTAGGGATGATCAGGCCAGCAGAGGAGGAAAATTGGGGGCGACCGGATCTACAGAAAGGGCAGTTGTGGGGGACCCAGGCCTTCAGGGGAGAGCAGTTGGGGGGGACCAGACCTGCAAGGGAGGACATTACAAGTGACCAGGCCTTCAGCGGAGGGCAGTTAGGAGCAAACAAGCTGGCAAGGGAGCAGTTAGGCATCAATCAGGCTGGCAGGGCAGTGGTTAGGGGTTTATCAGGTTGGCAGGCAGAAATGGTTAGGAGCAATTAGGAAAGCAGGCAGGCAAGCAGTTGGGAGCGAGCAGTCCTGGATTGTGAGAGGGATCTCCACTGCCCATTTAGGTCCGATCCCTCGAAGTGTCCCAGAATGGAGAGGGTGCAGGCTGGGCTGAGGAACACCCCCCGACCCTCCATGCATGAATTTTGTGCACCAGGCCTCTAGTAGGAAATATATTTTCTAGTCATATTTTCTAATCTATAGCTCAGTTATATGTACCCCTCACCCCCTATATGCATTCTAGCATTCACATCTAGACTTATAAAAAGAATATCTCCTTTTCCTGTGGGATCACTGCCAACTAATAATCCCAAGAAATGTTCCATACTATCCCCCCAGACCATCTCACTCATACAAATGTGAAAGTCTTTGTATCCTTGCTGGAGATTGGGTGAACAGATCATAACCTTTCTGTCAATTATTTTTACAATCTGTTTCTTTACCTAACAGAGTAAATTCAACATAATCATCTAGTATTTTCTATGTTAAATCACAATTCTTAAAATAGAATTTAAATTTATATAAGCTTGGTTGTATAAAGTGAATTTAATAGTCAAATTACCATTTATAAAAGAATAAAATGCTAAGAAATTTAAGGAAGTGAAAGACTTGTATACTGAAAATTACAAAATATTTATGAAAAATTAAATAAGACACAGTATGGAAAGACAGACTGTTTATGGATTGGGGGAGTTAATATTATTAAATGTTCATAATATTCAAAGCAATATCCAGATTTAATACAATCTCTATCAAAATCCCAATGGCATTTTTCACAGAAATAGAAAAATAATTCTATAACTTTTATGACACCACATGAAACCATGAATAGTTACATCAATCTTGAGAAAGAAAACCTCAGCCAGAGACATCATACTTCTTAATTTCCAAATATACATACAAAATGTATGGTAGAACCATAAACACTAGACACATATAGCAGTGGAACAGAATAGGAAGCCCAGAAACAAACATCACATAAGTATGTTTAGTCAACTGATCTTCAACAGGGTGCCAAGAATGCACAATGAGAGATGGAGAGTCTCTTTAACAAACGGTGTTAGGAAAACTGGTTATCTACACGCAGGAGAACAAAACTTGACACCTATTTTACACCACTCACAAAAAACAACTATGTATAAATTGGAACTTTAACAGACTTTAACATTTGACTTGACATTGTAAAATTTCTAGGGAGGGCGGGGGGAAATAGGGAAAAGCTTCATGACATTGGTCTTAACAGTTATTTTATGAATATTACTTTAAAAGCCCAGACATCAAAAGTAGTTAAACCAGTGGGACTAAATCACATTTCACAGTATCTGAATAGCAAAAAGAAACAATTAACAAAATGAAAATGCAATCTACAGAACGGGAGAAAATAAACCATATCTTAAATAAAGGATTAATTTACAAAATACATAAATAACTCATACATCTCAATAACAAATAAAACAATCTAACAGACAACATCTGTCAAATAGACCAATGGACTAGAATAGAGAACCCAAATATCCACCCAAACCACTATGCTCAACTAATATTTGACAAAGGAGGCATGAACATTCAATGAGGCCAAGATAGCCTCTTCAATAAATGGTGTTGGAAAAATTGGGCAGAAACATGCAAAAAAATGAAACTGGACCACCAAACTACACCAAATTCAAAAATAAACTCAAAATAGATACAGGACTTAAACATTAGAAGGGAAACTACAAAAATACTAGAGGAATCCACAGGCAGCCCAATCTCAGATATATGCCAAAAGAACTTCTTTACTGATACTGCTCCAAAGGCAATGGAAGCTAAAGAAAAAATTAACAAATGGGACTACATCAAAATAAAAAACTTTTGCACAGCCAAAGAAACCATCAGCAAAACAACAAGAAAGATCACTGTATGGGAGAACATATTTGCAAATGTTATCACTGATAAAGGTTTAATCTCCAAAATCTACAGCCAACTTATACAACTTAATAAAAGGAAGATGAATGATCCAATAAAAAAAATGGGCAACAGACCTAAATAGAACCTTTTCAAAAGACAACAGAAGGAAGGCCAAGAGACACATGAAAACATGTTCAAAGTCACTAATCATCTGAGAGATGCAAATCAAAATGACAATGCGATACATCTTACACCGGTCAGAATGGCAATCATCAACAAATCAACAAACGACAAGTGTTGGTGAGGATGAGGAGAAAAAGGAACCCTTGTGCACTGTTGGTGGGAATGCAGACTGGTGCAGCCTCTGTGGAGAACAGTATGGAGTTTCCTCAAAAAACTAAAAATGGATCTCCCATTTGAACCTGTAATCCCACTCTTAGGAATTTATCCTAAGAAATTACAAACAGCAATCAGAAAGGATTTATGCACCCCTGTGTTCATAGCAGCACAATTTATAATAGCTACAATTTGGAAACAGCATAGGTGCCCGTCAGCAGATGAGTGGATCAGAAAACTGTGGTACATCTACACAATGGAATTTTATGCTGCCATTAAAAAGAAGGAATTCTTACCATTTGCAGCAACCTGGTTGGAACTGGAGAGCCTTATGCTTAGTGAAATAAGCCAGTCAATGAAGGAGAAGCATCACATGATCTCACTCATTTGTGGGTAATACAGAACATTGTAAACTGATGAACAAAAGGATAGATACAGAGGCAGTAAAACTTCAAACAGACTGTGAAATTACAGCAGGAAGATGAAAGTTAGGTGAGGTATATAAGAGATCAATCAAAGGACTTGTATGCATGCATATAAGCATAACCAATGAACATAGACACTGGAGGGTTGGGGTATGCCTGGGAGGGAGGGGGGCAATGGGGAGATATGTATAAAAATTAATAAAAATTAAAAATATATATATTCACACCACAGAAAAAAAATTAAAAAAATAAAAATGTACAGAGAAACTAAATTGAAATTTTTAAAAAAGGACATTCAAAAGGCCAACATATACATGAAAAGATGCTCAACACAATGAAATGCAAATCAAAACCACAATGAGTATCACTTCATACCTATTAGAATAGCTATCATCAAGAAGATAGGATAAGCATTAGGGAGAATGTGGAGAAAAGGAAACACTTGTACACTGTTGGTGGGAATGTGACTTGGTTTACCTAGTATGGAAAATACTATGGAGATTCTTTGGGAAATTAAAAATAGATTTTTCATGTGATCCAACAATTCCTTCTCTGGAGGAAGCCAAAGGAAATTAAAGTAGGATAAAGTAGGATATCAACTTGTACTCCCATGTTTATTGCAGCATCTATATACACTTAGTAGCCAGATTATTATGATCTCTGAACACATAATAATTAATCAGGCCACTCAGTGTGTGTGCGTGTGTGTGTGTGTGTTTGTGTGTGTGTGTGTATATATATATATATATATATATATATATATATATATATATATATATATTAGAGGCTTGGTGTATGAACTCGTGCATGGGTGGAGTACAGCCAGCCTGGCCAGGGGGAGGGGACGTGGGCAGTTGGCTGGCCTGCCTCCTGGTTGAACTCTTGGTCAAGGGAACAATTTTCATATTAGCCTTTTATTATATAGGCTAATACACTGAGTGGCCAGATTATTATGCATTCAGAGATCATAATAATCTGGCCACTCAGTGTATATATAAAAGCTTAAGCAACCATTCAACCAGTAGCTATGACATGCACTGACCACCAGGGGTTAGATGCTCCAACCAGTAGGTTAGCTTGCTGGGGTCCAGCAGAATGGGATTGGGTGAGATGGGGTGGGCATGCCCTGGAGCCCTCCCACAGTCCTTCCTTGGCCCCAATAGTGCATTGGTGGGGTCCCAGATTGCATTAGGTCTCTAGTTGTTTATAATAGCCAAGATATGGAAACAACCTAAATGCCCACCAAGGGATAAATAAAAATGTGATGTGTAAATATACATGAAATATTATTCAGCAATGAGAAAGAAGAGCATTCTGCTTTTTGCTTTATGACATTCAACATTGATGCACATTATACTAAGTGATATAAACCAGAGAAAGACAAGTAATGACTGATATCACTTATATGGGATATCTAAAATAGCAAAACAAGTAAAAAACTAAAATGATAGCCACTAGGGGAAAAGGGTTAAGGTATAGGATAGATGGTGTCTAAGGGTACAAACTTACAACCAATAGTAAATATGTCTTAGGGATCTAATGAACAGTATAATGAATATAGACAACAGAATTGCATTATAATTATCAAATTTGCTAAGAGACTAGAACTTAAATTATTGGAGCCACTAAAAAGAAATGATAATTATATAACATGACAGATACTAATGATAGAGATGCTAATCTACAATGGCAATCATATTACAGTTCCTAAATGTATCAAATTAACATGCTGTATATCCCAAATATGTTATTCTTCAAGTCTGCCACATCTCATCCCAAAGATATTATTCTGTTCCCCTTTTCCTTTATCCTCCACATCCAGTAAATTACTGAGTTATTCAACATCAAAATCTATCTTTAATCCATCCACACCTATTCATCTTCACTAATATAATTTCTATTATTCCTTTACTTTAGTCAATCAGTGATTCCTGTTGACCTTAAAATGTAGTCCAACTTCTTAACAAGTTATTCAAAGCCCTTAATTCTTATACCCTTAATATTTTCTCATTCAGCTATACTCAAGTAACTTTATTTCCTCCAATACACCTCTTACATCTGTAAAATTTTACATAATTTTTATTGATTAATCTTAGAAAGAGTGAGGAAGAAGGGGAGGGAAGGAGGAAGGGGAGGGAGGGAGGAAGGGAGAGAGAGGGAGAGAGAGAGAGAGAGAGAGAGAGAGAGAGAGAGAATTTGTCCTACTTATTTATGCATTCATTGGATGTTCTTTTATGTGCCCTGACAAGGGATCAAATCCACAACCTTGGTGTATCTGGACAATGCTCTAGACTCTGATTCCAATTATTACAGGCTGTTGTTGTTTCTTGTGATTAAGCCCCCAGTGGTCGGCAAACTTATCAGTCAACATAACAGCAAACCACAGCTCATGAGCTGCATGTGGCTGGAGAGCTGTAGTTTGCTGACCACTGTAACCTACTGAGCTACTCAACAAGTGCCTCAGACATTGTTTTGTTTTTTTTCTATTCTCTATAGTTTTACATATGTCTCCCTTTTCTCCAGTTGACACCCACCCCCAGCCATTCCCACAGGGAGCAAGCACCCACCAACCCAGTGTCTGTATCCATTGGTTATGCTAATATGCATGCATACAAGTCCTGGGATGGGAGGTAGAGGGAAGGTTTAGCTCAAGTAGTTATTTCATCCTCACATACAGTTTTTGATTTTTCTAAAGTTTTCTTCCTTTCAACTTATCCGATTTCTTGAATAAATCATCTTTTAGGCCTTAACTAATGAATCACTTTCTCTGGAATAGAATCTATGATCCTTCATCTCCCAGACTTTTAATTTGTAGTAGATACTCCTCCTCTAAACTCCTAGAGAATTATAGACATTATGAGTTTTGTTTATTATTATACCCCCATCTTTTAACCAATTTCCTGCTACTCGGTAGGCAAATCAATAAGGATTATGGGATGAGTGATTGGATAAATAAATGAAATCTACTGCAAGAAAAACAATCTATTAACAGTCTTATTGACACTGCATATTCTTCCTTAGATATTTCAAATTGATGTTTGGTCTAATTTTAAAGACTTGGCCTCATCTGGAATCTTATTGTTCTATTTGGTGTGTGAAGTAATACAATTTAATTTTTATATATATTGTGGGTCAGTGTTCTTTTTACATGCACATTTGCTTGTATGAATCCTTTGCTATTTATATTTAGCTTTTTAGTACATATAAAATCAGCACAAAATTTGTCTTTCCCAAGCATAATCTAAAAATTTCTAATAAGACCAAAGACTAATATTTCTAAAATTGATTTTAGCTTATTCTAATCTGCATGGATTTGGTGACTTTCTTCACCATTACTCTTCTTTTTTTTCTTTTTTAAAAATGGTTTTAGAGAAAGGAAGGGACAAAGGGGGAGAGAGAGAGAAAGAGATGAGAGAAATATCAATCAGTTGCCTCCCACTCCAACCAGAAATTAAACCCGAAACCTGGATATGTGCCCTGATCAGAAATAACACCTGTCACCTTTTGGTGTAAAGGACAATGCCACAACAAACTGAGCCACATTGACCAGGGCACCATTACTCTTTATTGAAAGCATGGTCTTCCTTGATTTTTGATACCAAAAATTCTTCTTTCTTTTTTTTTTCCTTTTCAGTTTCCTTTGTCAAATTTATCCTACCTCTAGATCAGTGGTTCTCAAACTTTCTAATGCCTCAGTCCTTTATTACAGTTCCTGATGTTGTAGTGACCCCCAACCATAAAATTATTTTTGTTGCTACTTCATAACTGTAATTTTGCTACTAGTATGAATTGTAATGTAAATATCTATGGTTTACGATGGTCTTAGGTGACCCTGCTAGCAGTTCTGAAAGATGTTGCAACCCACAGGTTGAGAACTGCTAGCAGGGTCACCTAAGACCACTGGAAACCACAGCTATTTACATTATGACTCATACCAGTAGCAAAATTACAGTTATGAAGTAGTAACAAAAATAATTTTATGTTTGAGGGTTACCACAACACAGGAACTGTATTAAAGGGTCGCGGTATTAGAAAGGTTGTGAACCACTGCTCTAGATCCTTCATGTTCTGTGCTCATTTCTTATACAATTCTGAATCATCTCATGGGTAAATGTTGCTTTAAATAGTCATATTTCTGATTATGATCTCCAAGACTGTATCCTTATACAGTAGATCCTCGGGTTACATTGGAGATCCATTCCTACAGCACAACATAATGTGATTTTCACCATAAGTCAGAACCCTCCTACATAAGTACCTACGTCACTCACATGGAGCACATATACAGCAGTAATGAAGTGAAACAGTAAAATAATTTAAAAGAAAGATAACAATTCCTGACCTTTACTTGTGGAAAATAATAAAGAACATAAAGCACATATGCACAAATATTGACATGATGGAACTTTTTTTCTATATATAAAAATAAATGGGAAATGGCGATGTAACCATGAAATGATGTAAATGAGGTCCGACATAACCCGAGGACTGCCTGTATTTTGTTCCAGAATCTTTCATGATCCCTAGACATTATTTGTATCTTCAGGAATCCAATGAAAATATACTTATGTTTCACTTCTATCTCCCAAACCATAAACAGAATAAAAAAAGTTCATTCTCCTTAATTTTTATGAATGCCAATCAAACAATAAAACTTGTAACTGAGGCCCCTCTCTATAACACTATTTTGAATATTAGATAATTATTACCAATTTTTTCTACCTCTAGAAGATTTTGCATTTTCCTATCTTTGCCTAAGTTCAGCTCACAGCATCATTTAGTAATTGTATTATTGTAAAGACTTCCTCATTTATTTTATGCCAGTCCTCCTCTTCTTGTTTATTCTTCATAGTATCACAAGGTAAATCTAATATCAAAAATAAAATAAAATGATTTATTGCATCTGGTAATTTCTCATGCTTTCAAATTCAATGTCTGTAAGGTGTCCAAATATTCAATAGCAAAGCAAAAATGTAATCAACACCATCTGTCTAACTTCTGTTTTCAGTGAATAAAACCTTGACTGCTTTCTGTAGTATCATTTAGGTGTGACTTATTTGATCATACTTTCAATGCATTGGAAGAATGCATATTATAAGCCAAGAATTATGTCAGACACAGAAGATACAAGATTAATAGAATGTTATCTCTACCTTGATCTGTACAAGTGAGAGACCTAATAATTTAAACAGAAAACCACAATATAAAATAATTGCAATTCAGGATATGAACATAGTTTTATGGCAACCTAAAATACTGAAAAAAATCAACAAAAGCTTCTGCATTTATAGGTAGGATAAAGTTTCAAAGGTTTGAACTAATTATTGATGACTATGAATATGATTTGAAGAAATAGAAAGATTTTAGGAACAGAGGAAATCAATATTTATCAGAGTACAAGTCAAAAAAATTGAACATAAAGAAAGAATGAAATTTTGATATTTTAGGAATGTGATGCATATAATGGGAGTATGTTGAATTAAAAATCTCAGAAGGGCCGAGACCGGTTTGGCTCAGTGGATAGAGCGTCGGCTTGCGGACTGAAAGGTCCCAGGTTTGATTTTGGTCAGGGGCATGCATGTACCTTGCTTGTGGGCACAACTCCACTGTGGGGCGTGCAGGAGGCGGCTGATCAATGTCTCTCTCTCATCGATGTTTCTGACTTTCTATCTCTCTTCCTTCCTCTCTGTAAAAAAAAAAAAAAAAAAAAAAAAATCAATAAAATATATTTAAAAAAAAATTTTTTTTTGCTTCCTTAAATTCCCAAGCTTTGTGATCCTCAGTTAGAGGCAGATTTTTTTTTGAGGGGGGGATGGGACAGGGGTGTCATAGAAAACAAATGGATTTAGAGCCTTCTATTTGAAATTAAATGTATTTATTTTTAAAGAAACAAAATTGTGGTAGAAAAAAGGCAAGAGAAGAAAAAGAAAATATTCTGTTTTACTTTAACATTAGTAAGATACAATATAAACATTAAAACCTGAAGCATTTGCTATGTACCTTGAGTGAAAGTGAGATTAGCAGTGGTTTTCTCACAGGTAGGAAAACTGAACCCCAGCGAGATTAGCAGATACAGGTTATTTTGACAAACTATCCTGAACACAGGTTTAATAACAACTAATCCAAGACACTTTTTTCCCTGATATTTCTGGTGATTGGGAGGGAAATTAATCTCTCTAGATCTAGTTGGGTTGCTCAATGATTAGAACGTCAGCCCACAGACCATAGGTTCAATTCCAGTTCCTCGATTGCCAGCTCAATCTCCAGCCCGATCAGAGCATGTGCAGGGGAAACCAATCAATATGTCTCTCTCACATTGATGTTTCTCTCTCCCACTTTGATGTTTCTTTCTCTCCATCTCTCCCCCTTCCTCTCTCTAAAAATCAATGGGAAAATATCCTCCAGTGAGGATATTAACAACACAATCTAAAATAATAATAATATTCCCTCTAAAGTAAACATAACTTTTAGGATTAAAGAATAAAATAATTACAAATAATAGTTGGGCATAGGTTCTTCATTTACAGCAGTGAAGCTGATGCACAGCACATATAGACAGAAGCTTGGCCTTTAAATCCAGTTGTTCCATGCACATGACTATTTCGCTCTTTAGATCCAATTATAGGTTTTACAAGCAGTCATAACTTAGTAAATCAGACCAGATGGCTTGCATAGATGCATTTCTTTGGGTAAATTGGCATAATATATAAGAAATAAGCAACAAACATTATTTTCCAGAAGTTATAAAATCATCAATCT
>PVJN01044036.1:0-17517 GCA_004026805.1 Lasiurus borealis | reverse complement strand
CTCTTTCCACGTCCCGCGTGGTTCAGGGTTCCCGGGTCAGGGTTCGGGTTCTGAAGGAGGCCGCACGCAAACGAAATAAGAGACTAGAAAATATTAATTTGGCGATATTGGGGGGCCAGGCGGGAGCCTTCCTCTAGTGGGAAGGACTACCATCTTGCTCTGGTCTTCTTCTCCCTTTTATTAAGGCTTTGGGACACACCCCTAGCCTTTAGGCAGGAAATAACACAAATTAACATGATACAAACAGATAGTTTCAACTAAACAATGAGTAATCAGCTCTGACCTTTCAGAGCAATTAAGGTTGGCCAGCCCTCTGGCCTTCCATTTACATCCTTTTAGTGAGAACAATTACATCCACCTAGTGAGAACAACATTTGGTCTCCGACAGAAAACTAGTACAAACCCCAAGACAATGAACTGAAAAAATGTAGTTCCTGGAACTGCAATGTAGTATCTCTGCCAATTTGTTTCCTGGAATCCCTCGGAAATATCTCAGTTTTTTCTCTTTCTATCATCAAAATGCTTGAAACATAATACAGGCTCTTAAAAATATATATTGAATAAATGAGTTTTGGTAAAATATACAGACTATGAGCCATGACTGGTATATTTTTATAGCCTAGAAATTTAGAGTATTAACCATCTCTCTCTCTAACTAGCAGTAAATAAATATCTTTACTATCAAGAAATTGGTAGTTAAATTATATGGACTTAAAGTAGCAGAGAAATTGTGATGATAATACCTGGCTCTCTTTTTTACTTACAGGGAAAATGTGGATTCAGTTTAAAAGTCAATGCCTGGTCTTATCATAGAGTATTTACTGCCAGTAAATACTTCCTCATAGAAGAGGAAGCTTCATTTCTATTCTGAGGGGAACAGAAGCTCTTTAGTCTGGCTTATGACATTCTTGCAAACACAGCTGACACTCATATCATGTACAACACTAACCACTAGGTATATTTGAATAAGGAAAGACAAGTAGAACATTTCAATGAATCATTATAACATTTGGTCAGTTCAGAAGACCTCCCAAGAAGTCCCATTGTCGTTCTGTAATTTTGGAGCAACTGTCAGAGAGTCAAACTAAGAGTAAAAGAAAAGGTTTCTTGAAAAAGGCCATTGGTTGAAAGTTGCTAACTTAAAAACCCTCTTGGGAAGAGATGTGCTTCTCCAATTGAGCTAGTTGTGAGCAGAGCTGATACACTGATCCAACCACATTCACTGGGCCCTGTGGGTCAAGACATCTCTCTCTCTCTCTCTTTCTTTTTTATAAATATATTTTATTGATTTTTTTAGACAGGAATGGAGAGGGACAGAAAGTCAGAAACATTGATGAGAAAGAGACATTGATCAGCCGCCTCCTGCACACCCCCACTGGAGTTATGCCCACAAGCAAGGTACATGCCCTGGCTGGAATCAAACCTGGGACCTTTCAGTTCGCAGGCTGACGCTCTATCCACTGAGCCAAACCGGTCTCGGGTTTTTTTTTTTTGTTTTTTTAATGCTCACTGTTCCTAACAAATGATGTATTTCTTTAGCTTTAAAATAGTACTATTTCAGTCAGCAAAAATATGTGCAACTCAAAGGGCAAAAAGAAAGCCTGGCTGGAATGTGTTGCTGCTTTAAGTTGCGTTTGACTGGAATATGAGAGGGAAGAAGCCCAAGGAGAGGAGACTAGACATGAGAGTTTAAAGCTGTATTAAGGAGTTGAAGCCTTATTTTGAGGGCAGTGTTAGTTATTGAAAGGTTCTGAACAGTTGGAAATGATCAGATTTGGAGCCTACTAATATTTGTCTCTTGATGATCTAGTATTTCTTAGTTCTCAAACTTTAAAGTGCATAGGAATCATTGTAAACCTTGATGAAATGCAGATTCTGATCCAATAGTTCTCAGCTGGAGCCCATGGATGCTGGACCAAGCTCCCAGAAGAAGATGTGAAGGAAGGTTGTAAATCAATAAATTAGGTTCCTTTAAACTGATGTTGCATGATTCTTCTAGTCTTTGTTTTGTCAATATAGCATATAGAACACCATTGTATAGTATAAATAAAATAATATATGTTAAGTACTGAGCCAGTATCTAGCACACAGGAAGTATCTGGTATATGGTAGTTATCATTATCTTTATTCTATTTTTCTATCACTGTTTATGGCCCCTGTACCCTTATCCACCTCCACCACCACACTCCTTCTCACAATCATCACACTCTTTTCTGTGTCCTGAATTCTTTCTCTTTTTTTGCTCAATCCCTCTATGCCCCAATACCTCCCTCCTTGCCAGAGCTGTCTGTCTGCTCTCTATCTGTGAGTTGGTCTCTATTATGCTTGTTAGTCCAATTTGTTCAATATTCTATATATGAGTGAAATCATATGGTATTTGTTTTTCTCTGACTGACTTATTTCTTTTTTTTTAATATATTTTATTGATTTTTTACAGAGAAGAAGGGAGAGAGATAGAAAGTCAGAAACATCGATGAAAGAGAGACTTCAATCAGCTGCCTCCTGCACGCCCCACAGTAGAGATGTGCCCGCAACCAAGGTACATGACCCCGACCGGAATCGAACCCGGGACCTTTCAGTCCGCAAGCTGATGCTCTATCCATGGAGCCAAACTGGTCTTGGCTCTGACCAACTTATTTCACTTAGGATAATAATGTTCTCCGTGTCCATCCAGGCTCTCACAAATGGTACAATTTTCACCCTTTTTATGGTCAAGTAGTATTCCATTGTGTACCTCTACCATAGCTGTTTATCCACTCATCTATTGATGGAATATGGCTGCTTCCAAATCTTAAATATTGTAAAAAATGCTGCAATGAACATAGGAGTGCACATATTCTTTCAAAAGAGTGTTTTGAGTGTCTTCAGATAAATTTCCAGAAGTGGAATTGCTGGGTCATAAGGCAGTTCCATTTTTAATTTTTTGAGTTATCTCCATATTGCTTTCCAAATGTCTACACCAATTGACATTCTCACCAACAGTGCACAACCCTGCCAACACTTGTTGTTTGTTTATTTATTGATTATAGCCATTCTAACAGATGTGAGGTGATATATTATTGTGGTTTTAATTTCCATTCCTCTGATGATTAGTGACATTGAGCATCATTTCATGTCTATTTGCCATCTGTATTTCTTATTTGGAGAAGTCTCTGTTTGTGTCCTTTGCCCATTTTTTAAGCTGATTTCAGAGATGGAGGAAAGGGAGGGAGGGAGGGAGAGAGGTTGAGAGAGAGAGAAACATTAACAATGAGAGATAATCATTGATTGGCTGCACAACCCAGGCATGTGCCGGGAATCAAACCCAGGATCCTTTAATCCACAGGCCAATGCTATCCACTGAGCCAAATCACTTAGGGTAATTACAAAAACATTTTAGTTTGATATAGTCCAATTTGTTTATTTTTGCTTTCTTCTGCCTGAGGAGATATATCAGAAAAAAATATTTCTAAAAGAAATACCAAAGATTTTATTGCCTATATCCTCTTCTAGGATTTTTATGGTTTCAAGTCTTAAGTTATTAATCCATTTTGAGTTTATCCTTTTTTTAAAATATTTTTTTATTGATTTCAGAGAGGAAGGAAGGAGAGAGAGATAGAAACATCAATGATGGGAGAGAATCATTTATTGGCTTCCCTCTGCACAATCCCCACTGGGGATCGAGCCCCAATCCAAGCATGTGCCCTGACTGGGAATCAAACCCAGGACCCTTCAATCCACAGGCCGATGCTCTATCCACTGAGCAAAACCAGCCAGGGCTTGAGTTTATTCTTGTGTGCATTGTAAAAATGTGGTCTAATTTCATTTTTTACACATATATGTCCATTTTTTCCAACCCCATTTACAGAACAGACCAGTGGTCAGCAAATTCATTAGTCAGCAGAGCCAAATATCTACAGTACAATGATTGAAATTTCATTTAAGAGCCAAAAACCCACTGCTGCACATGGGCCACAAAGTTTCAATCACACTGTATGTGTGTGCCCGCTTGTGGTATTTTGTGGAAGAGCCGCATGTGGCTCGCAAGCCGCAGTTTGACAACCACTGGAATAGACTATCTTACACCTATAATATGTTTTTGCCTCTTTTGTCCAAAATTAATTGACTATAAAGGCATAGGTTTATTTGTGAACTTTCTATTCTGTTCCATTGATCTATATGCCCGTTTTTATGCCAGTACCATGCTGTTTTGGTTACTATGGATTTGTAGTATAGTTTGATATCAGGTAACATGATTCTTTCAACTTTGTTCTTCTTTCTCGAGATCACTGTTGCTATTTGGGGTATTTTGTGGTTTCATATACGATTATGGAATATTTCCTCTGGTTCTGTGAAAGACACCAATGGTATTTTCATAGGAATTGATTGAATGTGCAGATTGGACATTTTAATGTTAATTCTTTCTACTTATGAACATGGTATATGCTTCAATTTATTGGTATCTTCTTTAATTTCTCCCTTCAGTCTTACAATTTTCTTACAGGTCTTTTAGATCCTTGGTTAAATTTATTTTTAGGAATTTTATTTTTTGAAGCAATTGTGAATGGGATTGATTTTAGTTTCCCATTTTATGGTTCATTACTGGTGTATAAAAATGCAACTGAGTTCTGGTTTTGTATCCTGCTACTTTACTAAATTCATTCTTATTTTGTATCCTGTTACTTTACTAAATTCATTTATCAGCTCTAGTAGTTTTTGGTGAATCTTTAGGGTTCTCTGTATACAGTATAATGTCATCTGTAAATAATGACAGTTTTCCTTCTTTCTTTCCAATATGGATGCCTTTTATTTCTTCTTCTTGTCTGATTTCTGTGGCTAAGGCTTCTGCAAATAATGACAGTAATGTGTTGAATAGAGTGGTGAAAGCAGATATCCCTGTCTTTTCCCCCATCTATTTATAGTTTTTACCAATTGTTTATGAGTTGACTGTGGGTTTGTCATATGTCCTTTACTACATTGAGGTATATTCCCAATATTCCTATTTGCTGAGAGTTTTTATCATCATAAATGGGTGCTGAATTTTATAAATGCTTTTTCTGAATCTATTGATATAATTATGTGATTTTTTTATCCTTCATTTTGTTTATGTGATATATCACGTATATTGTTTTGCAGATATTGTACCAACCTTACATCCCTAGAATAAATTCCATTTGATCATAGTGTATGATCTTTTAAATATATTGCTGGAGCCATAGCTGGTCTGGCTCAGTGGATAGAGTGTTGGCCTGTGGAGTGAAAGGTCCCAGGTTTAATTCCAGTTAAGGACACATACCTCGACTGCAGGCTTCTTCCTGGCCTTGTGGGGCATGTGCAGGAAGCAACCAATTGATGTGTTTCTCTCACATCAATATTTCTTCTCTCCACTTTTCCCTCTCTCTAAAAATCAAGGGAAATATATTGTTAGGTGAGGATTAAACACACACACACATTGAAAATTAACAGTACTGAATAAATGAAAAATAAAATTCATGAAGACACACATACATAAATAAATTGCTAGATTCAGTTTGCTAATATATTTTTAGTATCTATGTTCATCTGGGATATTGGCCTATACTTTTTTTGTTGTTGTTTCTTTATCTAGTTTTAGAATTAGGATAATGCTGGCCTCAGAAAATGAGCCTGGAGTTTCCCCTCCTCTTGAATTTTTGAAATAGTTTGAGAAGAATAGGTTGCTAGTTCTTCTTTCAAAGTTTGGTAAAATTCACCCATAAAACAATCTGGTTGAGGGCATTTGTGTTTGGGAGTTGTTTTAATATATTTTATTGATTTTTTTTTTTACAAAGAGGAAGGGAGAAGGATAGAGAGTTACAAACATCAATGAGAGAGAAACATCGATTAGCCGCCTCCTGCACACCCTCAACTGGAGATGAGCCCATAATCAAGGTACATGCCCTTGACCAGAATTGAACCTGAGACCCTTCAGTCCGCAGGCTGACGCTCCATCTACTGAGCCAAAACCAGTCAGGGCTGGGAGTTGTTTTCATTACAGCCTCAATTTCACTATTTGTGTCTATTTAGATTTTCTGATTCTTCCTGATTTAGTTTTAGAAGATTGTATGTATCTAGGAATTTGTCCATTTCATCCAGATTGTCCAATTTTTGAGTTGTTCATATTTTCTTACAATCCATTGTATGTCTGTGGTGTTAGTTGTTACTTTGCTTCTTTCATTCCTGAATTTACTTAGTTGGGTCTTCTCTCTTTTTTTCATGATGAGTTTGGTTAAAGATTTGTCAATCTTATTTATCTTTTAATAAAACCAGTTCTTGGTTTCATGGGTCTTTTGTATTGTGTGTGTTTTGTTTTTGTTTTTTTTACACTCTATATTGTTTTTGGGGTTTTATTTTTTACACTTTATTTCTGCTCTGGTGTTTATATTTCCTTCCTTCTACTCACTCTGGTCTTTGGTTGTTTTTTTTCAAGTTCCTTTAAGTGTAAAGTTAGATTGTTTATTTGAGTTTTTTTTATTGTTTTTGTTGTTGTTTTGTTGTTTTTATGATAGGCTTGTAATGCTATTAATTTTCCTCTTAGGACTACTTTCTCTGTGTCCCACAGATTTTGCGTTGTTATGTTCTCCTTTTCATTTGTTTCAAGGTATCTTTTCATATCTTCCTCGATCTCATTGTTAACCCATTCATTGTTCAGTAACATGTTATTTACCCTCCATGTCTTTGAGAGTTTTCCAGTTCTCTTCTTGTAATTGATTTTAAGTTTCATAGCATTATGGCCAGAGAAGATGCTTGATATGATTTCAATATTCTTAAAAGTATTGAGACTTGTTTTGTGTATAATATGTGGTCTATCCCAGAAAAAATTCCAGGGGCACTTGAAAAGAATGTATATTCTGCTGCTTTGAGGTGAAATGCTCTGAAGGTATCAATTAAATCCATTTGATTTAATATGTCATTTAAAACTGCCATATGCTTGTTGATTTTCTCTCTTGAAGATCTATTCATTCATATCAATGGAGTGTTAAAATCTCCTACTATGACTGTATTACTGTCAATCTCTCCCTTGATGTCTATCAAGATTTACTTTACATATTTAGGTGTTCTTACATTGGGTGCATAAATTTTTACAAGGGTTATGTCTTGTTGTTGGGTGCCCCCTTTATCATTATGTAGTGTCCTTCTTTGTCTCTTATGATAGCCTTTGTTTTAAAGTCTATTTTGTTAGATATTAGTATATATGGTAGCTATTATTATCATACCAGAAGCCCAGTGCATAAAATTCAGGCACTCGGGAGGTGGGGAGAGGGGAGAGTTCTTCAGCCTGGCCTACCCCTTCTCATAGTCCTGGAGCTCTCAAGGGATGTCCAGCAGTTGGACATCCTTAGTGCTGCCACGAAAGCGGGAAAGGCTCCTGCCACTGCCGTGGCACTCACCAGCCATGAGCTCAGCTTCTGGCTGAGAAGGCGAGTGCACTGACCACCATGAGGCAGCTCCTGCATTGAACATCTGTCCCCTGGTGGTCAGTGCACATCATAGTACCAGTCTTTTCACCATTTGGTCCATTTGCATATTAGCCTTTTATTATATAGGATTATATACTTTATAGAGAGGTTGAGAGAGTTAAGTAAAGTAACTCATGTAAAGCACTTAGAATTGTATTTTGCACATGTTAGATGCTGAGAACACCTTAGCTATCATGAGGTGGTGATGATGATGATGAGAAGAAAGAGGATATGATTATGATGAACTTCTATTCCCTGTTGTGTCAATAGAATTATGGCAAGAAACAGAACTAATGGACATAGAAAACAGTGTGGTGATTGTAGAGGAAGGGAAGTATGGAGATGGAAGAGAGTATATGGAATATAAATGCTGATGGGGTAAATAAAAAAAAGAAAAAAGAAAGTATTTGTGCTTTAGTTTCATGGCAATACTGAAAAAATAACTGATTTTATTTTGTGGATTGTACCTAAGCACCTGTCTTCATTCTATGGAAAATGTGGGTTCATCGCTGTGCCTTCAATGAAGATCCTGGCCTCTCTTTTTCCTTCTCTTTCCATGTAATGCGCTTTAAGATAACAAAACAACTCTTGGAGCAAATCCTTATAATCTAGAAGCAAGGCTAATTTTTTTAAAAAACCATCATTACCACCACCAGTCTACTTATCACTTTATATATAGACTATTATGAGGATAGCTAAGATTTATATATAACACAAAAATTAGAGTTACTGTGAGAACTTCATCAATGGAGAAATGAAACCAAACTGACAACTAGCTTACATATATTAAGTCAAGTCAAGATGGTTGATTGTCAATGGAGAAATGAAACCAAACAAACAAACCAAAAAAAATGAAAAACTGTCAACCTGTTTTTAATTTTTTTTTCATGGTGGTTGGTTTATTTATCAGTGGAGAAATGAAACCAGCCAAACAAACAAAACATCCAAACTATCAACCAGTTATTTCATCCTTTTTATGGCATCCTTCATTGGCTTCATGGCCAATGAGTTATGTGGTGAAAATATTTGCAGCAAAGATGTCTATGGCAAAGATACTACAAGAAAGTGCCTGAAATCATTTTTAGAATCCTCCTTAAAAAGCAATAGGGTAGAACAAAAACTGGCTTTCAGTGGAATCAGTTCATAATAAAGTTTTCAGCATTATTTTGGGTCATGGGACCATCCCAGCTATAGCACTGATGTCTTTTTCAAACCTTTTTCAGTGGGCCATTCACCATCAAACTTAAGGCCATCATTTGTGCAACTATACATTATATTATACTATCAGAAAATAAGATAATAAGGTAGATAATTTATGGAATCTTCATGACACCATGATTCTTCTTTATACTATTTACCCACTTTTTAAAAAAATATATATTTTGTTGATTTTTTACAGAGAGGAAGGGAGAGGAATAGAGAGTTAGAAACATGGATGAGAGAGAGACATCCATCAGCCGCCTACTGCACGCCCGCTACTGGGTATGTGCCCACAACCAGGATACATGCCCTTGACCGGAATCGAATCTGGGACCTTTCAGTCTGCAGGCTGACACTCTATTCACTCAGCCAAACCGGTTTCGGCTATTTACCCACTTTGATTTCTTGCATAGGTCCTCATCTTTCTCTTATTGTTTTTGGTTTCCTCCTTTTCAAAATTAACAATGAGAACAAACTGAAACAAGATGGGTTTATAAACCCATTCTCTCTCAGCCAGCAGCCTTCCCTCAGTTTAGTTTTCTGAATTGCAGTAGAGCTGAGGTTTAGTGCTGTAGTTCTGGAGGTTTCTATCCTCCTTTTGCCACTTACCAGCTACATGCCTCAGGCAATATGCTTCTCTCTGAGTCTTAATTATCTTCCTTATTAAATGGACATAATACTAATAACATCTAACACATGGGGTTAGACATCTAAATCTTAGTACAGGGTCTGACATGAAGAAGTTAACTATTTGTATAAAGATCATGGCTCTTGCTGAAATCAGTTTGGCTCAGTGGATAGAGTATCTGCCTGCAGACTGTAAGGTCCCAGGTTCGATTCTGGTCAAGGGCATGTACCTTGGTTGTGGGTACATCCCCAGTAGGGGGCATGCAGGAGGCAGCTGATCAATGTTTTTAACTATCCCTCTCCCTTCCTCTCTGTAAAAAAATCAGTAAAATATATTAAAAAAAAAGATGGCTCTCATACAGAACTGCACTCTATTTTTTGCCTTACATTTATGTTTCTTAAGGATCAACCCTCATATGCTTTATGATCAATCAAGCTCTTCTTGACTCCCCGCATGTAAGCTTCCTAGTGTCCCAATTACTTGTATACATCATTTTTTAATGGAAACTAAGGAAAAACAGACAGACTTAATAGACAGAGATTCAAATTTGAAGGCATAAAATCTTATTTATCCCAGCCTTTCACTTATTATCATAAATGAAAAAATAACTTTCTATCAGGTATTGGTATATGTTTCTCAGAGATATGCTTAGGACTAACTTTTGTACTTTGTCAAGGACACAGAGCAATATGATGTATGTTATTTGTCATTAGACAAGATATTTAAGGTCTCTAAGCCTCAGTTTGCTTATTTGTATATTATGCTGCATGATAAGAGTATATTAATATGGTGATTATGAAGATTAAAATAG
This sequence comes from Lasiurus borealis, assembly GCA_004026805.1. Classification (NCBI taxonomy): domain Eukaryota; kingdom Metazoa; phylum Chordata; class Mammalia; order Chiroptera; family Vespertilionidae; genus Lasiurus; species Lasiurus borealis. Next base: position 7,421 of record PVJN01044036.1, on the reverse strand, counting down.
ATGTTAATATTTAGTATAGCCTGTCCTATAATAAGCACTCAAAACATTATTTATTAATAATGTTGAAAATTTAATTATAACTTAATTTTCCTATCTACAAAAGAAGATAATAATACATATATATATATAGGTTTTTATGAAGATTAAATGAGATATATTTTTAAATATGTGTTGGACAGTTTCTGATAGATGGTAATTAATAAATTTACCTTTTTGAACAAATATCTGTAAGTTGTTTCATTAGCTCTACACACACACACATGCACACACGCTTACACACACTAGTACATGCAGGATTTCCCTTGGTCAACATTGATACTATTAAATAAGGAGAAAAATCTATACATTCTTTCATGAACCTGTACCATGCTTCAGGTCTTCTGAAAGGTTCAGGTTCAGCCATAGAAATTTAGGCAATCAAACTTATTGGACAGGTAAATTGAGTGCTATGTTTTTTTAAATATATTTTATTGATTTTTACACAAAGGAAGGGAGAGGGATAGAAAGTCAGAAACATCAATGAGAGAGAGACAATGATCAGCTGCCTCCTGCACGCCCCACACTGGAGATGTGCCCGCAACCAAGGTACATGCCCCCAACCCGAATCGAACCTGGGACCTTTCAGTCCGCAGGCCGACGCTCTATCCACTGAGCCAAACCGGTCTTGGCTTGAGTGCTATTTTTAATGTATCCTTTTCTTTGACTAAAATTCTATTTGGTGGGGTGGAAAAGGAGGAGTATGCTATTTATCCTGTGTCTATTGATTTGTTTTGTCTAATGCAAATGGAAATTATAAACTACATAATCTGAAGCATAAAAATTCACTTAGAGTGTTGTTCTCTCTTCCACTAATTGCCTTAAAAATCCAGTCACTTACCATCTAAATTTTCCTAAAGCCCAACTGGTCTTTATGGGTTTTAGCCACGTCCAGAACAACTAGAGAGCAAATGGACCTGACTAGGGGTGACTGGGGATTGATAAAAAGAAAGAGACACAGAGATAGTAAGTAAAGCTGGGACCAAGTAGGACACTGTTCTTGGCTGGAGAGACTGATTAAGAGCTAGTGCAGTGTGTTTGTTATATACAGCATGATACCAGGAAGTTTTACTACATTTTAAGACAAAGGAAATTGTGTTAAATCATGCTTTAAGATCAGGCTACAATCTTCATTCTTGTGGCTTCTCATAATTGTAAGGCCTGGCTGGACCTAGATAATGGCACCCACCCACCCCCGGCGCCTGAGCTAAATGTCAGGACTGACAACATTCCTGCCTTTGGTGAGGTATGTTTCCAGGACATGGCTCTGCCAATGTATTCTCCGAGTCACTCTCTATAGTCTTTGTCCTAATCCATCAGCTCTCAGGTCATGTGGTCAGCCTGAAAACAACCCTCAGCTCCTCACCCAGGCTGGCCACACTCTCATGGGGTGAGGATCCCTGCTAGAGAGCTTGGCCAGCTTGCAATCAGACCCTCACCCAGGATGGCCAGGCACCCCAGTGGAGACCCCCACCCTGAAGGGGTTGTGGCTAGCCTAAAAACAGCCATCAGCCCCTCACCCAGGCTGGACAGGCATCCCAGTGGGACCCCACCCCCACCCTGAAGGACTGTGGCCAGCCTGAAAACAGCCCTTAGCCCCTCACCCAGGCTAGCCACACACCTCCAGTGGAGACCCTCACCCCATGGGGACGTGACCAGCCTGCAAACCTCCACAGGTCCCTTGCTCAAGCCGCCCCACACCCCAAGTGAATCCCCACCCTGATCTGGACACACCAGCTGGCCCCCACCCATGTACCAGGCCTCTATCTGTACTAATAAAAGGGTAATATGCTAATTAGACTGGGAGACTTTCTAGGAGACCTTCTGGACATTATTCTGGACAAAGCCACGATGGCAGGGCTTAGGTAGAGGCAGTTAGAGGCCAAGAGGGGAGGACAGTTGTGGGTGAACAGGCCAGGATAAAACGACAGTTATGGGTGATCAGGCTGGTGGGGGCAGGGCCGTTGGGGGTAAGCAGACCAGCAGGAGGGCCAGTTTTTGGTGAGCAGGCCATCAGTGGGGGTCAGTTGGAGGTGATCAGGACAGCGGAGGGGGGCGCAGTTTGTAGTGAGCAGGCCAGCATGGGAGGCAGTTGGGGGTGAGCACACTGGCATGGGGGACAATTGGGGGTGATCAGACTGGTGGAGGGGCATTTGGGGGTGAGCAGGCTGGCAGGCAGAGTGGTTAGGGGCAATCAAGCAGGCAGGCAGGCAGGTGAGCAGTTAGGAACCAGCAGTCCTGGATTGTGAGAAGGTTGTCCAACCACTGGTTTAGGCCCGATCCCTGTAAACCAGCAGTAGGACATTCTTTGAGGGGTCCCAGATTGAAGAGGTTGCAGGCTGGGCTGAGGGACACCCACCCTCCCCCCCCTACCCATGCATGAATTTCGTGCAACAGGCCTCTATACATATATATATATTTGTATACACACATATTACAAAGTAGAAAATCATCTTGTATCATCAGTATTATCTGGCTTTAAAAAATAACATTGTCCTGGCCAGTTTGGCTCAGTGGGTAGAGCATCAGCCTGTGAACTAAAGGGTCACAGTTTCAATTCCAGTCAATGGTATATGCCCTTTGTGTGGGCTCAATCTACAGTGCAGGGGTATGTGGGAGGCGGCCAATCAATGATTCTCTCTCACTGATGTTTCTCTCTCTCCCTCTCCCTTCCTCTCTGAAATCAATAAAAATATATTTAAAAATAAATAAATAACTATTTTTAAATCACATTATATCATCAGCATTTCTATAACTTTTTTTAAATATCTTTCAAAAAATTGATTTTAAGTGACTGTGTAGCAGCAGTCCTTATATGAATGAACGATGACTTATTTATTTAACCAACACTCACTGCTTCAGATGATAAAATTATATTTTCACCACAGTTTTCTATCTTATAGAAAAAAACAAACAAACATGCATCTCTAGTAGTGCCTAATTTATATTACAGTGGTACCTCGAGATAGGAGTTTAATTCGTTCTGTAACCTTGAGGCATGGGAAACTATGAGACGCTCGAGTCGCGGTAAACTGGTGGGTCATGTGCAGCCGGCCGATCCGCATGATTGCTCCTATCTCAAATGTTGCTCATATTTCAAAGCAAAAATCGCTCGTTTGATGGCTTGTATGTCAACAAGCTCGTATGTTAGGGCACTCATATCTCGAAGTACCACTGTATTTTCCTGGTGGTATAGTTTACTCGTTTATGCAAAGGGTGGGCCAACCTCTATTTATTTATTTATACAGTAAGAAACCAAAGAATACCTTAGAGTTTTATACCTATAAGGATAGATATGTAAGAAATTACAGCAAATTAAGAATTTTGAGTTTCTTTCTGTCATGATTTCTAAATTTTGGCTGAAGAGAGTCATATAGTGACTAATATGTTTGCCAAAGGAAATAAATACTTGTTAAGTTTTTACTTAGAGCCTTATATTTAGTTTTTTGCTCACATATTCCCAGAGAATATTAAAGAAGTAAAAGTTCTGTTGGTGAATAAATTATTCGTTCATTTGATAATCTAAACTCTTACCACGTATTGCTATTCCCCGTGGCCATTCTGAGTTGTAGAAAGAATAAATTCTAATTTGAGAGGAGAGCTATATTTACTTTCCTTTTTCCTCTATTGATAGGAGAATATTTGTGTCAGGACTAGAAACACAGAGGCAACTGGGATATGTGGGTACACTTGAGAATTCTGGGCTTTAGGACTTATTCCTAAGAGTAAGAGAGTATTTTTCTAATATTGCCCATTAAAATGTACCAGTGAAGTTTTTTTTTGTTACACACACATGCACTTTAGTAGCTGGGAGCATAAGTAAGAAATAGAACCTGCTGACACAGCCCTTTGTAACTACTACATAGTAGGCCAAACTACCCTAATGCGCAGTATAAATGAGCTCAGAACAGTGAGTGGATTTATGCAATTTCTCAGAACCATAATAGGAGCTTCTGACTTGATTGCCAGGATGAAATTTTTTTCTCTCATTCTTTGTCTCCAAATGACCATTGTCAACATATAAATTAGTTCTGATGACACCACTTATTTAGAAAGCTAATAATAAGAGACATAAATTTCATGATTCATTTTAACCCAGAGAATACATTCAGTCCTTATTTACAAAATGATGTAACATAAACACAGTTGCACAAATAGGCTTGCCAAAAATTTTATTTTGAATCAAAAGACTCTTCATACCACTATAACTTTTTTAAAATGCTATATTCTAGAATTAGACTATCTTAACTTTATATATATATGTGTGTGTGTGTGTGTGTGTGTGTGTGTGTGTGTGTGTGTGTATACATATACATATATATATAAAGGCTAATATGCAAATAGACCGAATGGTGGAACAATCAGAACCAAATAACAGAATAACTGAACAATCAGTCACTATGATGGATGCTGAACACCAGGGGGCATGTGTGGAACATGGTGGGCATTAGCAGTGGTAGGATGGTAGAGCAGGTGAGCAGGAGCACCAGACCAAGTGGAGCACCAGTTGCTGTCACCTGGACAAGCCTCTGGTGGCTACTGAAAGTTCTTTTGCTCCGGCATGCGATGGTCCTGCTCAGCATTCACACCAGCTGCTGATGCCTGGTGCTAGTCCTAATCACTCAGTGCCATCAGTGGGTGTGAGTGGTCTGCCAGTCCTGATTGCCCCGGAGGGCTTCTCCACCTCCCTCTGCTCTTGAGGGGCAATTAGGGCAGATTCATCCATAAAATGCCAGTGTTTCAGTCACATTCCTAAAATGTCACTGCTCTGTTATTACTTTTGGGAGATGTTTCCATTTGGCTACATTATGTGAGAACTGGGAAAAGGAGTGTTATGAGTTATGGTTTAAGCAACCTTTTGTTAACATGGACACTCAGACTATCTTGTAGGAAACATCCCAGTCAGGTCTCAACCCTTTTAACACTGTATATCTGGAAGCCACAATTGTTCTTCTTAGGTACATGAATGATCACTGAAACTTGAGTTTCTATTGTTTGGAGGATTGTCTTAAATGTTTAACTCATCTATCAATGTTAATTCAGACTTTACTTCACTTTTGTACATTGAATCGGGCACATTCTTTCTGAATTCTAACAGTGCTTACACCCTCTTACTGTAAGCCCAATCTTTAGCTTTAAACCGAATCCTAGTCCTAAGAAAAACCATAGCTCTAGCAAGATCACTATACCAAGCTAAATCCCAAACAATAAAACAAATCTAAAGTATAACTTTACCCTAAAGCTTATTTGAAATCTGACACTATTACAAACCCTATCCCTTACCATGACCATACCCTAAGCATAAATCTAATGCTAACCCTAGCCCTAACATTACAGCAAGCCGATTCCCCAACTCTATCCCTAAACCTAACACTAGCCCTAGCCCACACCATATACCGAACCCAAGTCCTAACACTAAACCTAAACTTAGAGCTAGTCCTAACCCTAACCATAAATCTAACCTAACCCTAACCCTAACAATAACCCTAACCCAGTATGTAATTACCTTTGTATGCTATCCGAACCCTGTGATAATCAATGTTTTAGGTGTGAGTAATCATTAGAAACCCAATCTCATTTACACTAAATGGAAAATTAAACTGGCCTCCAACTCACTTCTCAGGAATGTGAACAAGATGTAACAGGAATAAGCACTCTCCTTCAGTTATGAAAGCTCTTTGAGCATGATTTCCAACTGTTTGAGGCACCTTCCTGTATATTCCCCTGGTCTTTCCATGTGTACACTCAACTTTTGATTCCTTTTGTCTAGAGATTCCAGTTCCTTTCTAATGAATTCCAAGTTTCTTCCCTAACCCTAGTCTTATCTGTAGCCTTTGGATGAATAGGCCTGCTTCCCAAATGTATATCATTACTGCTTAGAACTGCATCACTTTGATTTTTGCTCGTGAATACTTTTAGAGTTATAGCACCTGTAGCCAAATGTGCTACATTCAGATTCATCCATAAAATGCCAGTGTTTCAGTCACATTCCTAAAATGTCACTGCTCTGTTATTATGTTTGCCGGATGTTTCCATTTGGCTACATTGTGTGAGTACTGGGAAAAGGAGTGTCATGAGTTATGGTTTAAGCAACCTTTTGTTAACATGGACACTCAGAATATCTTGTAGGAAACCTCCCAGTCAGAGGTCAACTCTTTTAACACTGTATATCTGGGAAGCCACAATTGTTCTTCTTAGGTACATGAATGATCACTGAAACTTGAGTTCCTATTGTTTGGAGGACAGTCCTAAATGTTTACCTCATCTATCAATGTTAATTCAGACTTTACTTCACTTTTGTACAGTGAATCGGGCACATTCTTTGTGAATTCTAACAGTGCTTACACCCTCATACTGTAAGCCCAATCTTTAGCTTTAAACCGAATCCTAGTCCTAACAACAACCACAGCTCAAGCAAGGTCACTATACCAAGCTCTATCGCAAACAATAAAACGAATCTAAAGTATAACTTTACCCTAAAGCTTATTTGAAATCTGACACTGTTACAAACCCTATCCCTTACCATGACCATACCCTAAGCATAAATCTAATGCTAACCCTCGCCCTAACGCTACCGCAAGCCCATTCCCCCACTCTATCCCTAAACCTAACACTAGCCCTAGCCCACACCATATACCGAACCCAAGTCCTAACCCTAACCCTAAACGTAGCGCTAGCCCTAGCCCTAACCCTAATTCTAACCTAACCCTAGCCCTAAAGGTAACCCTAACGCAGTATGTAATTACCTTTGTATGGTATCTGAACCCTGTGATAGTCCAGGTTTTAGGGGTGAGAAATCATTAGAAACCCAAACTCATTTACCCTAAATGGAAAATTAAACTGGCCTCCAACTCAATTCTCAGGAGTGTGAACAAGATGTAACAGGAATAAGCACTCTCCTTCAGTTATGAAAGCTCTTTGAGCATGATTTCCAACTGTTTGAGGCACCTTCCTGTATATTCCCCTGGTCTTTCCTTGTGTACACTCAACTTTTGATTCCTTTTGTCTAGAGATTCCAGCTCCTTTCTAATGAATTCCAAGTTTCTTCCCTAACCCTAGTCTTATCTGTAGCCTTTGGATGAATAGGCCTGCTTCCCAAATGTATATCATTACTGCTTAGAACTGCATCATTTTGATTTTTGCTCGTGATTACTTTTAAAGTTATAGCATCAGTAGCCAAATTAACTACATTCAGATTCATCCATAAAATGCCAGTGTTTCAGTCACATTCCTAACATGTCACTGCTCTGTTATTATGTTTGCTGGATGTTTCCATTTGGCTACATTATGTGAGAACTGGGAAAAGGAGTGTTATGAGTTATGGTTTAAGCAACCTTTTGTTAACATGGACACTCAGACTATCTTGTAGGAAACATCCCAGTCAG
>PVJN01044035.1:0-17513 GCA_004026805.1 Lasiurus borealis | reverse complement strand
TCTTGCTCTCTCTCTTCCTCTGGCACCCCCACAATTCTGATGTTGGTACGCTTGAAGCTGTCCCAGAGTCTCCTTACATTATATTCACATTTTTGGATTCTTTTCTCTTCTTGCTTTTCCAGTTGAGTGTTTTCTGTTTCTTTATATTTCAAATTTTTTACTTGATTCTTGCCTTTCTCTAGTCTGCTGTTAGGACTCTATATTTTTTATTTCAGTCAGTGTCTCTAGTTGGTCCATTTTCATCTCCTCTTGGGACTCGCTAAATTTATGCCTCATCTCTAGCATCTCTAGCAGGCTCTTTTGCATCTCTAGTAGGCTTTTTTGCATCTCCTCTTGGCTCTCACTAAATTTATCCATCTTTTCTAGCATATTCTTGAAAAACCTTATAAGTGTGGTTTTGAACTCTATATCCAGTCGTTTTTTGTCCTCCATTTCTTTTGTTTGTGATCCCTTCCCTTGTCTCAGCATTTTAACTATGTCGGGGAAACTTCTGAACTTGCAAAACCACAGAATCCTCTGTTGAGCTTGGGATAGGTGGAGTCTCAGGGCTTAAGGGACCGCCTTGCCTTCCAGTCGGCCCTGCCCTCCACGGCCCCGGAGTCTCATGTGACTGGGTAATGGCTGGAGCAGTCCTTGTGCGCGCCCGCAGTGCCTCTAGACCGCTGCCTTTCCAGCTCCCCTGCGCCCCAGGACCACACGAGTCTAGATCTCCAGGGTTTCGCCCGAAACAGGGGCCCAGTGGACTCAGAAGTGGCACAGTTGGGAGGGTCTGTCTCCTGCCCAGTCGCAAAAGCCAGCAGCACAATCAGCAATCTGTCCTCCGCGTGGCACTGTGTATGCGGACGACCGCGACCAGACCTCCTATCTTTTGCGACTCCCCTAAATTTCCATACACTTCTCCCTTTTCACAGTCCAAACTCCCCCCATATGAGTTTCGGCTGGGTCTGGTGTTTAGTGTTGTAGGAAAAGGGGCTCAATGCCATTGGGAATCTCCGTTTCCCTCCTGTCAGAGAAAGCCAGCCAGGTACTCGGGCATCTGCTCTCTCGGCGCGTGCGTCTCCGTACCTCAGCTTTTTGCAGCTCCTCTGGATCTCCGTGAGGCCCTCTCTTTCCCTCTAGTTGTAGAATTTCCACTCAGACAGCTTTCCTGTGGTTCTGGATGATGTCTGTTCTGTCTTTTAGTTGTAGTTTTGAAATTGTTGTGTGAGGCAGCAGTGTAGGTGTTTACCTATGCCGCCATCTTGGATTCTCTCCGACAATTTTTATAATGCAGTCTTGATAACTTTAAATATTAATTTTTTTGCACAAAAATATGACTACTTTAAGTTTATTGCATGTTAAGCAATTTTACCATGAGATGAACTACCAATATAAATTTCAGTTAATATTTTAGGAACAACTTTTTTCTGGTACAATTAAATTCCAGTTTAAATTAATCTGAAAACTTGACTACTATTTTATTGTCATTTAATACTCTAACAATAATCTTATTTTACCCTGTAAATATTAGTGGAAAAGATTACTTGCATTCTTGAGTAGGCCCTGAGCATTCCCGGTATTAGGCTGGATTTAGATATACAGCAACTGCTGTCGGCCAAGTCTCTGTTAGCTGGGTCCCGATCTGAGCTGGGCCAAATATGTCTGTTACCTGGGTCCCAATCTGAGCTGGGCATGGGAAGCGAAGCAGCCAAAGGGCAGGAAACCTTCCTGAGAAAGGGAAAGGGTTCAAGCCCCTGCAATGTTGGGGAGTGAGGGGTGAGGGTCTGTGTCTCATCTCTGTTAATCCAGAGGTTCTCTCCTGATGGCCCCTCTGTGACTATGCCTGTCTTAGATTGTTCCTTCCCTGAGGAATCTTACCCGTCTCTGGCTAACCAGCCATCCTCCGGGGCCAAGCAGGGTGATGTGAGGTTCAGTTCTGTCTCCTTGGTATCCTATGCCCCCGTGGCCTCCATGCCCAATACCTGCCTTGGGATCCTCTCGCCTTCTGGCGAGGTCTTGGCACTGATCACATATCTTGGGGAACCCAGGTTTCTTCTCCAGGGAGGGCCCAGCTCACACCATTGGGAGAGAGACAGATCCATGGTACCAGCCACCAGGAGGCTTCAACCTCAGCATGAACAGAAAGCCCAGGTAACAGCTATGGGAGGGTTCTTCTTGTCAAAAAGGGCAAGAAGGGCAAATATAGAAGGCTCAAGAGCCTTCCCACTGCCTTAATTCCTTTCATGATCTTTTTAAAATTGCTGCCAAACATTCAAAGAATTAGATTATAAGTTTGTTTGGGATATTTGTACAATATACTGTTGTAAAATATAAAAAATTATAATGACATTGTAGAATAATGTCATGTAAGGATATTTTTTGCTCTGGGCCATGGCAATTCAATTTTAAACTGGCTGTCAATTTCTTTTTATATAGACAAGGTCTTAGTTACTTTATTAGAATACTTACTTAATCAAATTGCTTACAAAGACATTGGCTTTTCATTTAGCTGAAAACCTTGATGTAAGAAATTAAAATAGGTATCTTCATTTAAAAATCAAAGCAAATTTAGTAAATGTTTAGCTCTGACTCACAAGCCGCAAATGTTGCCCCGCCTCTAGCTTAATTAAGAATACAGGCGGCTACGGGCTTTTTGTCATTTTAAATTCTGCTATTGGAATTTTTTTTTAATATATTTTATTGATTTTTTACAGAAAGGAAGGGAGAGGGATAGAGAGTTAGAAACATTGATGAGAAACACCGATCAGCTGCCTCCTGCACGCCCCCTACTGAGGATGTGCCCGCAACCAAGGTACATGCCCTTGAAGGGAATCGAATCTGGGACCCTTAAATCCGCAGGCCAAGGCTCTATCCACTGAGCCAAACCGGTTTCGGCTGCTGTTGGAATTTTAAGAAATATTTAGCTACTTCATTTTGCCCTTCGTAGAGGCCAAAACTTTCATAACATTTAAAATATAGTTATTAATTCTTATTTGATCAAGTATATTAGATTGGTTAAACTTAAAAAGATTTCCTTTAAGAAGAGAGAACAAATTTCTTGTATTACTCCTGGCCCATGGAGCTTTCCAAGAATCATCTTCTGTTAGAGCCTTGAAATTTTAACATGGAAAAAATAATAAAATATATATTCACATATGATGTAAAGATTATAATACTTTTTATAATTATCTTAAGATATCAATTCTATTTTAAACTGGTTGTTACATTAAAATTTTTCAGTTGGAAATCACAGAATTAATTCTTTTTTAATTAACCAATAAACAACATATTTTGAATTCCTAATATTAGAGAAATTTTATTTTATTTTTCCCCAATTTAATTTGAATTTTGAACTTTTAAAGCTGACAAGTCAAATATTTAGCAGTTCCTAGGCTAATAACACAAAATACAAGACATACTCTTTCATGGTGAGAAAGCAGACTTTAAAAATAACATTCTGGGAGTGTGGGCTTTCATATTGGATTGCCACCTGTCTCTTCCTTCCCCCACATCCTGCTTACTTTGGGGGAAAGCATCAGTAACAGATCGGGCCGAATTTCTTTTCATGCTTAAAAGATAAAGAAGATCTTAAATTTTTTCTTTCTTTTTTGCTTTCCGAATAATGTAAATTTGTCTTATGTAAATTTTTGTTATTGGAATTCCCTGCCTAACGGCTATGGATATATTCCATAGTATTAATAAAAGGAATAGCAAGGGTAGTAGGTAGTCTTCCTACTAGAGGTAGACTCCCACCTGGCCCTCCAATATTCCCAAATTAATATTTTTCTAGTCTCTCTTCATTTGTGTGCGGCCTCCTCCGGAACCTGAAGCCTGACTTTTCTTTTTCCGAAGTAATAACTAGCACCTAATTTGGCCAAGATTTGCATTTCCTTGCGAGTTCTTCTATAATTTTTAAATGAAACCTTAAGTAATCTCATTGCAGGAGAGTACATAGCCTTGCCCTCTCCTGCCACTTTTTAATTTCTCTGCACGAGAGGTGGTTTCAGCAATGGAGTTTCACTTATTACTGATTTTAGATTCCAAATACAAACTAAGATTTTAATTTGAACAAAAAAACACATTATTTAACCATGCAAACCAAAAGTCTATAATCAAGTTTACTTTAATTTATAACCTAATTCTCCCCCATTAGCCTAGCTGAAAAAGACGTTCCCATCCTACTTACAGATCGCGACTCTGCAGTTAGTCTGTGGCTTTGCATGTGGTGAATTTCCCTCACATTTTTCTCTATAAATTTTCTCTCACCTTTTCTCAGTGATTTTTCCACACCTTTTCTCAGTGTATTTTTCCTTCTTCTCTCTTAAGCAAAAAGTATCTTCTCCTCCAGACATCCTATGGTTAGGCACCAGATGGGGGAATCCCTTTCACATCCCGCATGGTTCAGGGTTCCCGTTCAGGCTTCAGGTTCTGGAGGAGGCCGCACACGAATGAAAAGAGACTAGAAAAATATTAATTTGGAAATATTGGAGGGCCAGGTGGGAGTCTACCTCTAGTAGGAAGACTACCCACTGCTCTGGCCTTGCTATTCCTTTTATTAAAACTATGGGATATACCCATAGCCTTTAGGCAGGGAATTCCAATAACAAAAGTTTACATAAGACAAATAGGTAGAGGCTGCTTCAGCTAACAATGTTTGAACTAAACAGTGAGTGATTAGCTCTGACCTTTCAGAGCAATTATTGTTGACCAGGCTTCTGGTTTCCTGTCCACATCTTTCTATTAGTGAAACAATGTTCAGTTTCTGGCATGGATACTCTTTAAGGCCCATCCAGGGTTAACACTTTTTATTCTTAACTCTCTCCAACCTTGATACTCAGCATATAGTCCTTATACCTGAAGCAGAGGCATGTCTTAGAGTAAAATGCAGTCAGAACCCACCTCAGATTTACTAAGGTTTCATCTGAATTTCAAAAAGATTTCTGTTACCCTGACATTTCAGAAATACCTGAATACCTGAGTCTATTTTTGTACTTCCCTTGGATTTAGTAACCATACTCTGCTTAAAAAAAAAAAAAGGAAAACAAGTTGTGTATTTTCGGTTTCTAGGTTGTTAACTACATAATCTTTTGTCTAGTCATTGGAATTTGTTGTACATTCAGAGATGATTTGAACTCAAGATAATGGCCATCAGGTTGGACTTTACTTTTTCAAATAAATTTTACTTATTATATGCTATTAGGCCTTTCTTCTGAAGTTCAACTGCAGCTTTTAATTTTATCCAATATTAGTGTCCCCTCACAAAATCATTTGCTTAAGTTCCAATTGCTTGTGTTACATACCAATGTTCCTGTTATTGTATATGTGCCTGGTATATTAATGCTATTAAAAACTCATGGACTGCCAAGACTGGTTTGGCTCAGTGGATAGAGCATCGGCTTGAGGACTGAAAGGTCCCAGGTTCAATTCTGGTCAAGGGCATACCTTGCTTGAGGGCACATCTCCACAGTGGGGCATGCAGGAGGTGTCTCTCTCTCTCATCAATGTTTCTGACTTTCTATCTCTCTCCCTTCCTCTCTGTAAAAAACCAATAAAATATATTTAAGTATAATAATAATAAGTATCCTTTCCTTAAATACTTACAGGGAATAAAAAATTAAAACAAACAAACAACTCATGGACTTTCATGATTGTATCTTTACTAAAGGCCCAGTGCATGAAATTTGTCATGGATAGGGTCCCTAGCAGCTGCTGCTGGTTGGGGCCTCCCTTCCCTGGCTGCCAGCTGCCAGCAGGGGCCTTCTCTCATTCTGGGCCACCCCCTGGTGGTCAGCACATGTCATAGTGAGCAGTCAAACTCCCAGTAAATGGAACTCCCAAGGAGACACTTTGCATATTAGACTTTTATACATGAGATTATGTAGAGCTATTAAGTTTTTATCTGCCAGGAAATAAGAAACTATTTCTGCATAGTTACTACTTTTAGAAACTTTGCTAATTTATTAAATGTCTGAAATGCTAGGTTCCTTTTCTACTTGGTTATTATGTGTTATCATCAGTGATCAGTTTTCAGGTACTGATAAAGAGCAACTGTATTTGATGCAATAGCTTAACTTACAAGTCTTTCCTGATACAGATAGAAATATGTTTCTTCATATGGTAAATTAGAAAAAAATACACATATAGTATTTATTAAAAGCAATAGAAATTTTAAAATATTCTGCCCTGGAAAAAAATTAGGAGGCATACCTGCTCTACTATTCTAGATTAAATAAATTTGAAGCATCTTAAAGAAAGAGCCAAACAGCCAGAATGACTACAAATATTGAAACTTCATAGACTCAAGGGGCTTGGCTGCTCCTGACATTTTAGAGATGATGGCCTTTATTTCTGACCCCTCACAATAGAGGATATAGAATTTATTTATTTTTAACTAGTAGCCCTGCACACGAATCCATGCACTATAGCTTGCCTTCCAGTAGCTCTCTGCCCACTGTCCTGCCCTCCTATAGCTCCCCCAGCTCCCCTCCCACTCATAGCTTGCTGCCCTGCCCGCTTCTGTAGCTCTCCACTGCCAGTGTGTAGCTGACTGCCCTACCCTCCTGCTGACCCTTGATCCAGACATTACATGGTTGGTCATTTTGCTTCACGGCATAATGACCATTTGCATATTATATCTTTATTATATAGGATGTTAGTTTCTGGGAACAGCAAGTGCTCACATACATTTGCTAGGTGACTGATGATTAAATGGGCAGAGTTGGATATTCCTGTCTCTTAATTATCTGGTTTTAAATTATGACTTTTTATTCCCACTTCTATTTCTGGAGTAAGGTAGAATTTTTTCCAGCCCTCTCTTTGGCACTTTGACCACTGAGCACTGAGCAAGACATTTAGCTATTTGAATGTAAACTACCATCTGAAGAAAGAGACTAAATCCCTTCTAAGAATGATGCAAAGACTATAAGATCATGAATGAAAGCAAGGGTTGGAAACCCTACTTGAATAAATAACGACTGAGAATTTCCCTAGCTGGTGCAGGAGACAGACACCCAAATTCAATAAGTGCAGAAAGTCCCAGATAAAACCAACCAGTCCTGCTGGTGTGGCTCGGTTGGTTGGAGCATCGTCCTGTGCACCAAAGGGTCCCAGGTGTGATTCCAGATCAGGGCGTGGCTTTGGGATCTATCCCAAGTTAGGGCACATATGGGAGGCAACCAATCGAAGTTTTTCTCTTGCCCTCTTTCACTCTTCTTTTCTCTCTCTCTAAAATAAGTGGAAAACGTGTCCTCAGGTGAGGACTAAAAATAATAATAACCTGGCTGGTGTTGCTCAGTGGTGAAGCATTGACCTATGGATCAGGAAGTCACAGTTCAATTCCCTGCTAGGGCCCATGCCTGGGTTGTAGGCTCTATCCCCAGTGGCAGGCATACAGGAAGCAGCCAATCAATGATTCTCTCTCATCATTGATCTCTCTCTCTCTCTCTCTCTCTCTCTCTCTCTCTCTCTCTCCTGTTTCTTTCTTCTCTTTCTCCCTCCCTACCTCCCTGAAATCGATAGAAAATATATTCAATGAAAATAAATAATAATAAATTAATTTTAAAAAATGAAAACAAAGGGGCCCACTCTAAGATACATCATAATTAAAATGCTAAAGGTCAAAGACAATGATAGAATCTTAAAATTACCAGTATTACAAGAAATATTGAAAGGACTTTTTTAAGTAGGAAAGCATAGATCTAAATATGAAAAAGAAGATATAGTAAAATATATTCTAACTAACAAAAGCAAACACTTAGTAAAAGTAGTGGATCAATTAACTACAAAGCTAGTAGGGAACTTTAACACCCTATCATCATCAGTAGATAGATCATCTAGATAGAAAATCAACAAGAAAATTATGGCCTTAAATGATACATTAGGCCAGATGGATTTAATTGATATTTTTATTTTTTTTAATATATTTTATTGATTTTTTTTACAGAGAGGAAGGGAGAAGGATAGAGAGTTAAAAACATTGATGAGAGAGAAACATCAATCAGCTGTCTCCTGCATACTCCCTGTCGGGTATGTGCCCACAAGCAAAGTACATGCCCTTGACTGGAATTGAACCTGGGACCCTTGAGTCCTCAGGCTGATGTTCTATCCACTGACCCAAACCAGTTAGGGCTAATTGATATTTTTAAATATCTCACTCCAAAGCAGCAGAATATTCATTCTTTTAACGTGCACATAGAATGTTTTTAGGATAGACCATATTTTAGGCCATAAAACAAGTTTCAATAAATTTAAAATTAAAATCATACCAAGCATCTTCTCTGATCACAGTGATATGAAACTAGAAATCAATTACAAGAAAAAAAAAAACTGAAAAGCACACAAACACATGGAGGTTAAATAACATGTTACTAAACAATGAATAGTTTAACAATGAGATCACAAAGGAAAAAAATCAAGAAAGTGCCTTGTGAAACAAATGAAAATGAAAACACAATGACTAACATCTATGGGACACAGCCAAAGCCATTCTATGAAGAAAATTCATAGCAATATAGGCTTATCTCAAGAAAGAAGGAAAATCTCAAATAAATAACTTTAAGTAACTTATACTTTAAGTAACTAGAAAAGGGAAAACAAAGTCCAAACTAAGTAAAAGAAAGGAAATAATAACAATCAGATAAGAAAAAAATAAAGAAAATAGAGTATAAAAAGATAATAGAAAAAAATTAAGAAAGCAAGAAACTCCCCCCCAAAAACAAAACAAAAAATTCTAAGATCTTAACATTTATTATTTCACAAACATCCTTTTCTGAGGCTCCAAAACTCAGGTGTGACTTGGTTAGTTGGTTCTGGTTTAGAGTCTCATGTGGCTTTGGAGTCAAGGTGTTGGCTGGGGCCACAGATGTGGGAAAGCTTACTCACACGACTGTTGGCTAGAGACTTCAGTTCTGCATTCCTTGAACCTCCCCACGGGACTTCCTAAGTGTCCTCCAGCATGGCGGCCAGCTGTCCCAAGGAGACAGCAGCAGAAAACCAGAGTTCCTTTTATGACCTGGCCTCCCAAGGGGCATGCTGCAACTTCTGCTTTTTCTTTTCTTTAAACTCAAGGCGTTAAGTATTGTCCACACTCAGGAAAGGGGAACTTGGCATTGCCTTTTGGAGGGAGTCAAGAATCTGTGGGCATATTTTGAACCACCAAAATATTCCACTTATTAATCTTTTTTTTCAGTTCTGCCTTATCTGCTGTTGAATATAACTATTGTTTCTAATTCCAAACAAATCTTTCATTTCTAGAAATATATATTATTCAGTTATTTAAGATACTAGTATACTTGGTCAGTTTTTTTGCCCCTTATTCTCTGGTCCATTTTTTTAGTCCTCTCTTTTATTATAGTTTATTTTTTTAATATATTTTTATTGATTTCAGAGAGGAAGGAAGGAGAGAGAGTTTGAAACATCAATCAATGATGAGAAAGAATCATAGATTGGCTGCCTCCTGCACGCACCTACTGGGAACTGAACCCACAACCTGGGCATGAATCAAACCTAGGACCCTTCAGTCCACTAAGCCAAACCAGCTAGGACTATTATTGTTTATTTTTAAAATTGTCTTTTATTTTTAAAAGACTAAATGTATAATTGTGCATTCTATAACTGTTAATCCCCCATATCTGAAGTCTGTGGATCTGATTTTGCTGGTTCTTATTTGTAAGGGCTTCTCTAAAAACTTATTTTCTTTTAAAATTTTGAGCAAATTTTGCCCCACCGGTATAGCTCAGTGGTTGAGCATCGACTGAGGAACCACGAGGTCAACGTTCAATTCTTGGTCAGGGCACATGCCAAGGCTGGGCTGCAGGCTCAATCCCCAATGAAAAGGCAGCTGATCAATGATCTCTCTCATCATTGATGTTCCTATCTCTCTGTCCCTCTTCTTTCATCGCTAAAATCAGTAAAAATATATTTTAAAAAATAAAGTAAAATAAAATATATTATGAGCAAATTGTTTGGAACTTTATATATGTGAAAACTAGAAGACATGTTTTGAGATGTATTTCTTTCTAAAAGAATTTAACTCTATTTCTGCCAGCATGCTCTAGGTCCTACTAACCTGAGAAATTATAAACTAGTTTCTTGATTGGGAGGTTTTGGACCAGGCATGTAGAGTGAATTCCAACATGAAACTCATGCTTCAAAGCACTAGATGCCATGAACCCTCTAACCAAATTTAATGAATATTAACATTTTGAAAATGTTCATTAAAAACAAAAGTTAGAAATTGTCTTATCCCTTCTTCCTCATTCCGCAGAGGTCAACATATTCCAGAGTTGGTGTGTAATTCCCACCCACAGCTTTAATATGGCTGCATGTACAGTATGTGTTCACATTTTTTGTTTTTAATATTTTATGCAACCTTTTTTCCCATACATTCCTCTGCTGGAGAGCAGGCAGAGCTTTTTCTTTTTTCTCTTTTTTTAACTATAACAAACAATATTGACGTGATATACAGGTCTTACAGATGTGACTAAATCCATAGCGCTCCTGAGAATGGGGACCATCCAGTGGTGAGAGAAGGACCATACACAGAGTAGATGCCGGAGGCCAGGAGGGAGGAGGCGAGACCTCCGGGGACTTGAAGGTTCGGGTCGAATTGAATTGGGCGGAAGGTGAGGAGGCGGGGGTGGGGCCGCAATGGGGCACTGGAGGGCCAGTCCCCGCCCCTAGGACCCCGCCCAGGCTCGGCGTGGCGGCTTCCGTCAGCTTCCGGAAGGAAGCCCTCGCAATCGCGAGCTGGTGGGTTCTGTATTCATATTCCTGATGAAAGAAAAAGGAGCGGCCTTTCCTGGGCTGTTGGAAGATAACGAACCTCACGCAGTCAAGGTTCTCCGGTGGTTGTTGCTCCGTGTGTTACGGTCGCTTGCAGTTGAGGGAGAAAAAGAGCTGACATGACCCCGACGTGACTTGAACACGCAACCTTCTGATCTGGAGTCAGACGCGCTACCATTGCGCCACGAGGTCCTAGCGAGAAAGTGGCTCCGCATCCGTGAAGTCCTTACTGCGCCGCAGGGCCGGCTGGAAATGGTGAAATGCACGCTCCTTCCTGGATTCCAGTGCATGCACACTTAAAGGGAGAAAAGCCCCTTTTCATGTACCTACTGTTCATATGTCTTCTTTGGTAAAAATGTCTGTTTAATGCCTCTGCCAATTTTAAATATCAGATTGTTTGCTATTGAGTTGTTTAGTTTGGATATTAACCTCTTATCAGATACGTGATTTGCAAATAACTTAATCCATTCCATAAATTGCTTTCCATTTTGATTCCTGCTTAGTTCTTTAAATCTTCATTGTTGAGAGTATTACAGGCGCAACCCCGTACCCGCATTGTCCCTCTGCTGGCCCCCCACCCAGGCCCGCACCGCTGGGGCCGGCGACGCCTCTGATTTGGGTGGTTTGTCAGCTTCTCAGATCCGCACCTGGTGCAACTTGCACCCACACCGTCCGACGCCCAGGGCAGCTCAGCAAGGCGGAGCGAAACTCATGAAAGTTTTCTTGGGTTTGGGGAAGCCTAAAATGGCGGGATCACCGCCACGGGGTGGGGGGGTGAACGAGCCCTGGGCGCGGTGTCCCGCAGGCCCCCGTGGAGGAGGAACGGAGAGGCCGCCACCCCCAGAGGACAGCGGACTTGATAAAGAAGCTTGGAAAACTTAGTTTTATTATTTTTCAACTGTAAACATTTTCTTTGCAGGAAGGAAAATTGGTACTGAAGCAGGTTTTTTACTGGCTACATATATATCCCAAATATGTTTTTTTATTACCGTGGCTATTACTTAAAATCTGACATTGTTGTAGTGGGGCGACTTCCACAACCAGTTGCAAATGACCAAGGAGGTTGCTAAATTGGTAATAAGCAAGCAAGGATTGATTTATTGAGCTGGCCAGCCTGCGACAGCGAGGAGGGCACCACACACTCAGGACCGCGCTCTCTCAGGGGTATGCAGCCTTTTTAAAGATCCAAACGACCTTTTTTTTTTCCTTGTTCTAAAATCCGCAAACAGCCGCAGAGGGGGTCGGTGGGTTTCAGTGGGCCGCAATGGTTCCTGTTGACTGCTCCTTATCTCCCAACCACCCCCTGCTAGACAGTGGAACGTGGACCTATCTTGTGAAAGCAAATTGTAAAATTGAGCGAAGTTAATCATCTCTAAAGGTCGTCTTCAGTCTCCACTCCTGGAGCCACTGAGTCAACAGGGATCAATCTCTTATGGTTCTGGTCCTCAGGCACAGGAGAGTAACCTTTGTGATGTGGGATGGATTTATGTGAGCTTCCAGGTCAAACAGCAGTTTTTACCTGAGATTGTTAGGGTCGAAATGCTCGCCGCTCAAAGGAAGGCTCCAAGAGACGTTCTCATGCAAACAGCAAAGGGTTTATTCACCAGCATGCTGGGGCTCACAACATACTCTGAAAGCAGAGCAGAAGCTGAGAGCCCCGAGTCCATACAAAGCTGAACGTATATACTATGTGACAAGCAACAGGGTTATACAAGGTCAACACAGAGTTTTATTTCCTCATACCTGCACACATCTCACAATTTACAGACTCTGCATATTTCTGGTTACCATGGGGTTACGATAATGGGATGCGACTGATGGTTATCTCTGGGTTAGTTTCTGGAGACATCTGGACCATGTCTCTTGTTGCAATTTTGCTACAGGCTGTCTTGTTACACAAGATTATCAGCCTGCACCTGGATTACAGCATCCTGGGAGTTTATGCTCTGTTCTCAACCCTGAGACTGTAATTACAGGATGTAACTGGGGGATATGATTTTAAGCCGAGCTGTGTTAGCTCTTTCCTGGCCCAATCCTGATTTTTGAAACCTTACAAGATGAATGCTTTTAAGATCCTATTTCATTGTGACTCCTCCACCTTTATTTTTTCGTTCTCAAAATTGCTGTAGCTATTTTCCATATAAATTTTTGGAGAGTGTGTTCTCTGTGAAATATGCTGTTGGTATTTTAATAAGGATTGCATTGAATCTGCAGATTACCTTGGGTAGTAGGGACATTTTAATGGTGTTTAGTCTACCAATCCGTGAAACGGTGTACTCTTGCACTTGTTTATATCTTCCTCTATCTCTTTTTTCAACGTCCTGTAGTTTTCCGAGTACAGGTCTTTTACCTCCTTGGTTAAGTTTATTCGTAAGTATTTTAATTTTTTTTTCTGTTGCAATAGTAAATGGGATTGTTTAATTTATCTTTCTGAAAATTCATTATGGTGTATAAAAAAGCCATCGATTTTTGGGTGTTGATTTGTATCTCCAAATATGTTTTGACTCTTCAGTTGGCATTACTTTTTCAAAGTGCAAGTACTTTGGGTCCAGCACAAAATAAGAAAGAGAACGTCAGATTCCTTATTGAAATGAGATTATATTGTACATGATGCTAATTTTCTCACTTGTTATATTGGCCCCTAGAGTTCATGTTTTCCCCTAGCATCATGTTAAGTGGTACATGCCCACCTCAGGGGGATCTTAAGTTCCTGTGTCCGCACCCCCCCTTTTCATGTTAATTCTTTTTAAACAATTCTTTATTGTTTAAAGTATTACATACTAGAGGCCCAATGCAGGAAATTCATGCAAGAATAGGCCCTCTCCCCTACCTTCCCTCCCTGCCCACTGGTCGTTCTGTAAGGTCATTCCACCGTCTGGTCTAATTAGCATATTAGCTCTTTATTATATAGGATGTTCTCCATTTTCCCCCATTGTCCCCTAATCCCCTCCAGCTCACCCCACCCCCTGCCCCAGGCCTTCAGCATATTGTCTATGTCCATGGGCCATGCATATGTGCATACAAGGTCTTTGGTTGATTGGCACCACCCACCCACCCACCCCCACCTTCCCTCAGAAATTCCATACTCTGTTCCATGCTTCCATGTCTCTGGATCCACTCTCTTTATCATTTTATTTTGTTACTTAGATTCCACATATGAGTGAGATCATATGATTCTTGTCTTTCTCTGATTGACTTATTTCACTTAGCATGATACTCTCCAGTCCCTCCATGCTGTCTCAGAGGGTATGAGATCCTTCTTTTTTACTGCTGCATAGTATTCCATGGTGTAAATGTCCCACAGCATTTTATCCACTCATCTACTGATGGGCACTTGGGCTGTTTCCAGATCTTAGCTATTGTAAATTGCACTGTTATGAACATAGGGGTGCATACATTCTTTTTGATTGGTGTTTTGGGTTTCTTAGTATATATTTCCAGAAATGGGACCACTGGGTCAAATGATAGTTCTATATGCTAGTATAATTTTTTGAGGAAACTCCATACTGTTTTCCATAATGACTGCACCAGCCTGTATTCCCACCAGCAGTGCACTAGGGTTCTCTTTTCTCCACATCCTCACCAGCACTTCTCATGTATTGATGGTAGCCATTCTGTTAAGTTCCTGCTTTTGGACAGCATTTTTCATTTTTATTAAATAAAAGATAAAACTATTGTCAACCAAGGGTCCTTGGTGCCAATTCAGTAGGAATCTCCAATTTGGGGTGCAGTGAAGAAGGAAACTATTCAATGCAAGCAGCCAGTTGTCACATAGCACGGCTATGAGTTAATGCTGTTCCAATTACAACAGCAGGTCTGCAGTCAGCCCCTGGTGCTCCCTGAGCTGACCCAATAGAGCAAAGTCCCCACTTCTGGTCCTTGATTGGTCCTCCTCATGTCAAGGAGGACTCCAATTCTCACATTTGATTGGTCCAAAAAGCATCACCCTGATTGGTCAGTATGGAACTGCTTTGATGAGTTGGTGAACATACTTATGAAGTAGCTGCACATCTCCAATTGGATGAGGAAGTCTCAGTCCTATACGTGCTCAGGCAGCAGAGACAGGCCAGCAGGTAGTTCAGGCAACCTTCTACCCTAACCATCTGAGAGAGGCCCGGTTCAGGAGCAGCTGGAAATCTCTGTTTATTAATTTGGGTCCAGTTAGTTGCCAGGAACTTGGTCATCACTATTAAAATAACCAAGCACTTAAATAAAAAAGCAATTACATAGATAAAGCACTATCCTAGTCTGTTTATCTTTTTAAACATTTTTATTGATTTCAGAGTGGAAGAGAGAGGGAGAGAGACAGAAACATCAGCAATAAGAGAGAATCACTAATTGGCTACCTCCTGCATGCCTCCCAATGGGGAGGGAGCCCTTAGTCTATTTAAGAACATGAAGTATCAATCTTAATTCAAAAAAAAAAACAGAGCCTGGTGTTCTTAAGAGAAGAAAAGATCTGGAATGAGCTCCAGTCTTTGTAGAAGGAAGAAGAGCTGTGTCTGTTGCACAAAAGAGAGAAGCTGTGGGGTGGAGGGCTCTCACCGCATTGGTTACTCTGGGGCAGCTAAGACCAGAGTTTTCACAAGCTCTTTCTGTCAAACACAAAAGAAGTCTGGCCACTTTCGCCTTTGTGGTGTGCAGGAAGCAGCCTCTTTCATCGTGGATGTTTCCATCTCTCCCTCTCCCAATCACTGGTTTAGGCCCGATTCTTTCCTCTCTTTGAAATCAATAAAAAACATTAGAGAAAAAATATTTTTTAAAAGAGATGCTTGATACGATTATAATCTTATCTTTTTTCTTGTCTTTCTTCTTTTTAATTGATTTAGAAAAGCAGGAAGAGGGAGAGAGATAGAAACATCAAAGATGAGAATCATTGACTGGCTGCCTCCTGCATGCCCCCTACTGGAGACCAAGCCCTTGACAGAATCAAACCTAGGACCCTTCAGTCCAAAGGCTGACACTCTACCCACTGAGCCAAACCAGCGAGGACATCAATCTTTTTACCTTTTTGAAACTTGTGTTCCAACATATAGTCAAAGGAGAATGTTATATGTGCATTTGAGAAGAATGCATATTCTCTGATGTTAGATGGGATGTTTTATATATATTAAGTCTATCTGCTCTAATGTATCATTTAAAATTCCAAGCACTTAAATAAAAGAGTTAAATAAAAGTCCTTGTTGACTCTCTGTATGGGGAATCTATCCATTGGTATAAATGAGGTGTTAAAATCTCTTACTATTATTGTGTAGCTGTCAAATTCTTCCTTAAGGTCTGTTAAGAATTGCTTTGTAGCCAAGACCGGTTTGGCTCAGTGGATAGAGTGTTGGCCTGCGGACTGAAAGGTCCCAGGTTTGGTTCTGGTCATGGGCATGTACCTTGGTTGCGGGCACATTCCCAGTAGGGGGCGTGCAGGAGGCAATGTCTCTCTCTCTCTCTCATTGATGTTTCTAACTCTTTATCCCTCTCTTCCTCTCTGTAAAAAATCAATAAAATATATATTTAAAAAATAATTGCTTTATATATTTTGATACTTCTAAGTTGGGTGCTGATAAATGTTATATCTTGTCTCATTATATAATGTCCATCTTTGTCTCTTGTTACATTTTTAGGCTTGAATACTATTTTGTCTTATATAAGTCTAGCTATACTCTTTTTGCTATCATTTATTTGGAGTATCATCTTTTTTTGTGAGATATTACACTTTTTTGTTTTTTGTTAATTCTCACCTGTGGATATTTTTTCCATTGAGAGAGTAGAAGAGAGGAAGAAGTGGAGAGGAGGAAGAAGCTGAGGGAGGGGAAAGGGAGAGAGAGAAAAACATTAATGTGAAAGAGACACATCAACTGGTTGCCTCCCACATGCACCCCAACCAGGGGTGAGGAATGAATCCACAACCTAGGTAAGTGCTCTTGACCAGAAATTGAACCCAAGAACCTCCAGTACAGTGGTTCTCAACCTTCCTAATGACCCTTTAATACAGCTCCTCATGTGGTGGTGACCCCCAACCATAAAATTATTTCCATTGCTACTTCATAACTGTAATTTTGCTACTGTTATGAACTGTAATGTAAATATCTGATATGCAGGATGTATTTTCATTGTTACAAATTGAACATAATTAAAGCATAGTGATTAATCACAAAAGCAATATGTAATTATATATTGTGAAATATTTATTTCTAATTACAAATAAATGAAATTTTGTCTTGAATTGTGGTGTAGCATGGGCAACAGTCTTCATATGACAACAGTAAACTACATTGCTACACTTTGCTACACCGAGGAGCAGTCTGTTGGTTCCTAAGACCATGGGAAATATGTGTTTTCTTATGGTCTTAGGCGACCCCTGTGAAAGGATCGTTCGACCCCCAGGTTGAGAACCACTGCTCCAGTGCATAGTCTGGTGCTCTAACCACTGAAAAAACATTGGCCAGGGCTGGAGTATTCTCTCCAGTCCTTCACTTTGAGTGTATGTTTGTCTTTGCAACTGAGATCGTTTTCCTGAAGGCAGGATATAATTGGGTCTTGTTTCTTTTTCTTTCTTTCTTTTATTTTTTAATAAATGTTAGCTGTTCTTTTTTTCTTAATCTTTATTGTTGAAAGTATTACATAGTTCCACCCTTCCCCACATAAACCTCTTCCAGCCTGCTCCCATCCTCTTGCCCCCACCCCTGGCTCTTATATCTTCACCCATCCAACTACTCTGTGCCTTTTGATTGGTGAGTTCAGTCCATTTATTTTTTTTT
>PVJN01044034.1:0-17513 GCA_004026805.1 Lasiurus borealis | reverse complement strand
ATGATGATGATGATGATGACAGTGGTAATGATGGTGATAATGGTGATGCTGCTGTTGACAATGGTAATGATGACAATGGTGATGCTGATGTTGATGGTGATAATGGTGATGATGATGATGGTGATGATGATGACAGTGGTGATGATGATGATTGTGATGCTGCTACTAACAATGGTGATGATGACAATGGTGATGATGATGATGACAGTAGTAATGGTGATGATGGTAATGATGATGATGACAGTGATGATGATAATTGTGATGCTGCTACTGACAGTGGTGATGATGACAATGGTGATGATGATGTTGATAATGGTGATGGTGATGATGGTGATGATGGTAATGATGACAATGGTGATGATGATAGTGATGATGATGATGGTGATAATGGTGATGGTGATGATGGTAATGGTGATGATGGTGATGGTGATGAAGACAGCAATGATGATGGTGATAATGGTGATGATGACAATGGTGATGATGATAGTGGTGATGATGATGGTGATGATGGTGATGGTGATGATGGTAATGATGTTGAAGACAGTGATGATGATGGTGATAATGATGATGATGACAGTGGTAATGCTGATAATGATGATAATGATGATGATGATGATGATGATGGTGATGATGGTAATGACAATGGTGATGATGACAATGGTGATGATGATAATGGTGATAGTGATGATGGTGATGATGGTAATGATGATGAAGATAGTGATGATGATGGTGATAATGATGATGATGACAGTAGTGATGATAATGATGATAATGATGATGATGATGATAATGGTGATGATGGTGATGGTGATGGTGATGATGGTGATGGTGATGATGGTGATAGTAATGATGACAATGGTGATGAAGATAGTGGTGATGATGATGATGATGGTGATGATGGTGATGGTGATGATGGTGATGGTGATGATGGTAATGATGAAGACAGTGATGATGATGGTGATAATAATGATGATGACAGTGGTGATGATGATAATGATGATAATAATGATGATGATGATGATGGTGATGATGGTGATGATGGTGATGATGGTAATGACAATGGTGATGATGATAGTGGTGATGATGATGATGATGGTGATGGTGATGGTGATGATGGTAATGATGATGAAGACAGTGGTGATGATGGTAATAATGGTGATGAAGATGATGACAATGGTGATATTGATGATGAAGATAATGATGACGACAATGTTGACAACGGCAAAGATGGCGATGATGAAGATGATGGTAACTCTGCTTCTGCTGATCAGGATTATAAAAAAAAATTTCCTCTTTGTTTTAAGATATTGGTTTTCAAAGTGTGATTCCCTATCACAGTATAAGCATCTGGACTTGTTGGAAATGCAAATCCTTACACCCCACTCTGGGCCTACTGAACTAGACACGCTGGATGGGACCTGGCAGTGTGCGTTTTTAATAAACCCGCAGGGTAATTCTGATGAAAAGTAACGTTCAAAAGCCACGGCTTTAGGATAAGAAGGAAAGGGATTGGACTAGCCTCAGGGTTTCTCCTGGTGGCAACGTTACTCTAAAATCGCACACCTATAATTTTCCAACTGATGTCGTTTCACTGTCTGTAAAAAAAGAATCAGGCCTCACAGATTCCACACAGATGACTTTCTGATCTAATCACTCAGGGACACAAATGGCAATTTTCTCTCAAATAAGTGTTTTGTGGTGATGGATGGGCCTGGTCGCCTATATCCTAAAGCCAGTGACTGTTAATGATGTCCTTTCAATGACCCCAGAGGAATCCTGTCTTGCCCAGCAATCCAGTTCTGATTGGGGGAGGTTCCTGCACCTGGGCCTGGTGTCCCGCTAGCTAATTCCCAAACCCTCTTTTGCTGATGTCACTCATCAATGCTGCGCTCTCCCTCCAGGCCACACCCTACGTGGAGCCGGAGGCCTCTCCTCAGGCAGCTGCCCCTGCAGAGGGGCTGTCAGGCCAGGATGAGCGGTTTCCTGAGAGCAGGAGGCCAAGGTCAGCACCACAGACCTGAGTTCGGAGCCCTCTCCGTGCTGCTGGGCAGACACAGAGACTGGGCAGGCCGGTTAGACTTCAAGTCAGATAGACCAGCGGTCGGCAAACTCCTTAGTCCTCAGAGCCAACTGTCAACAGTGCAACGACTGAAATTTCTTTGGAGAGCCACATTAAAAAAAATTTTTTTAAAATATATATACAGTGGTACCTCGAGATACGAGTTTAATTTGTTCCGTAATCTTGAGGCATGGGAAACGATGAGATGCTCGAGTTGCGGTAAATGGGTGGGTCATGTGTAGGCGGCTGATCCGCGCAATTACTCGTATCTCAACTGTTGCTCGTATTTCAAAGCAAAAATCGCTCGCTCGACGGCTGGTATCTCAAAAATCTTGTATGTTAGGGCACTTGTATCTCGAGATACCACTGTATATATTGATTTTTGACAGAGAGGAAAGGAGAGAGATAGAGAGCCAGAAACCTCGATGAGAGAGAGAAACATCGATCAGCTGCCTCCTGCACGCCCCCTTCTGGGGATGTGCCTGCCACCGAGGTACATGCCTTTGACCGCAATCGAACCTGGAACCTTTGAGTCCACAGGCCGACGCTCTCTCCACTGAGCCAAACCGGTCAGGGCGAGCCACAATTTTTAAACTTAAACTTCTTCTCACACAACTTCTTCAAAACAGGCTCTCCCAGGCCGTGGTATTTGGTGGAAGAGCCACACTCCAGGGGCCAAAGAGCCGCAGGTGGCTCGTGAGCCGCGGTTTGCCGACCGCGGAAACGGACCCATCAAACCAGCCCCTGTGACCTACTGCATCGAGCTCGATCTGACAGGGTCATTTTCGTTCCATGTCGAGAGTATGTATCAGCCAGACGGAACCAGAGGTAGAACGGGGCCTAGGAACAGCCCAATGGGTCTCGCTCGGCGGGAGGGGGTCTGCCACCAGAGGACCTGCGAGTGTGGAGAGCGGGAACCACCCACAAAGAGGGCCCCGCTCCCTTCCCACTTCCTGTCCCAGCCCCTTCCTTCCTTCCGCCCTGAGCCCCGGAGGAGAGGGCGCCCACGACCCTCACCTGAGCAGACGGCCCCGGCGTCGTCCTCATGGCCACAGTCGTGCGTGAACCAGGAGTCGTGGGCGCACAGGGCCAGGTGGCTCTCCTCACCGCGGCAGTGCACGTTGTCCAGGAGGATCTTCCCGAAGCCGGGCCCGAAGTGGGCGCCCCGGGGGGCCGACACCGCAGGGCCGCAGCCCAGCTGCCGGCACACCACGCGGGCCTCCGGCAGGCCCCAGCCGTCCCCGCACACCGAGCCCCAGGCGCCCTGGTAGAACACCTCCACGCGCCCGGAGCACGGCCCCGTGCCGTTGGCCAGCCTCATCCTGGGCGGGTCGTCTGTGGAAGCCAAAAGAGAGGCACGTTTTTTGGAAAAACCTGCCTTTTGCTCGCATCCTATCTGCTCAGCTCCCAAAGTAGGGTGAGTGGTTTTTTGTTGTTTTGTTTTGTTTGTTTGTTTTTTAAATATATTTTATTGATTTTTTTTTTTTTACAGAGAGGAAGGGAGAGGGATAGAGAGTTAGAAACATCGATGAGAGAGAGACATCGATCAGCTGCCTCCTGCACGCCCCCCACACTGTGGAGATGTGCCCGCAAGCAAGGTACATGCCCCCAACTGGAATCAAACCTGGGACCTTTCAGTCCGCAGGCTGACCGCCCATGTCCCCTCCCCCTGGCCAGGCTGGTCGGACCCCATCCATGTACAGATTCATGCGCCAAGCCTCTAATACACACACACACACACACACACACACACACACACACTCACACACACATACACTGAGTGGGCAGATTATCATGCAGTCAGAGATCACCAGCATCTGGCCACTCCGTGTCTATCCTATAAAATAAAAGGCTAATATGCAAATGGTCTCCTCGACCAGGAGTTTGACCAGCAGGCAGGCTGGCCCACTGCCCACGTCCCCTTCCCCTGGCCAGGTGGTCGGACCCCACCCATGCACGGATTCATGCACCAGGCCTCTAATACATATACAGTGGTACCTCGAGATACGAGTACCCTAACCTACGAGATTTCTGAGAGACAAGCCATCGAGTGAGCGATTTTTGCTTTGAAATATGAGCGACAGTTGAGATAGGAGTCATCGCGCGGATCGGCCGGCTGCACACAACCCACCCGTTTACCTCGACACGAGCGTCTAATAGTTTCTCACGCCTCAAGGTTACGGAACGAATTAAACTCATATCTCGAGGTACCACTGTGTGTGTATGTATACACACACACACACACACACACACACACACACACACACTCTGAGTGGCCAGATTATCATGCGGTCAGAGATCATCATCATCATCTGGCCACTCCGTGTCTATCCTATAGAATAAAAGGCTAATATGCAAATGGTCTCCTTGACCAGGAGTTCCACCAGCAGGCAGGCTGGCCCACTGCCCACGTCCCCTTCCCCTGGCCAGGTGGTCGGACCCCACCCATGCACGGATTCATGCACCAGGCCTCTAATACACACACACACACACACACACACACACACACACACATACACTGAGTGGCCAGATTGTCATGCAGTCAGAGATCATAGTCATCTGGCCGCTCCGCGTAGAACCACACACACCACATCCGGGAGAGAGCTTATCTCCGAGGAAGAGGAAGAGAACAGAAGGGGATGGGGAGTCTAGGGAACCTCCCAGCTGCCTGCCACGTCTGCTTTCCCGACGAGATGGAAACCCCGTGTGACGAGCTGTGAGCCCCCAGCTTGGGGCCCCGGGGCACACTGTGTGCCTCCTCCGCCTCCTCCTTGTCTGAACTGGCCAGTGTGTCTGTGAAGCGGCAGGAAAGCGGGGTGCCGGGGGCGTGGCCCTCTCGCTCCGGCCCGTGCAGCCCCGCCCCCTCCCTGGCTGTCACGACCTCCCCGGGACTCAGCGCCCAGTGGCGTGTGCTGTGAGCAGTGGCTGACCTGGCGGGCGGGGCCGAAGGTCGTCGTCCTCGGCTCTACGAGGCTCTACGAGGTCCATCACAGGTGGCTCTGGAAGGACACGGAAGCGGCGGTCAGGGCTGCACCGTCCTCCTGAGCCGCAGGGGAGACCCCACCAGAGGAGGACGCCGCTGGCCCCAGTGAGGAGCCGCCCGCCTGGCCACCTGCTCACAGAGAAGGACCCGCCTCGCACGAGGCCAGAGGTCAAGTTCAGGCGACAGAGAGGGCGCTCCTCAGGCCGTCCTGCTTGCCCCAAATGCCTCGCCCCCTTTTAAAAAAATAAACTTGGGGGGGTTTTACTCCCCCGAGGATATGTTTCCATTGATTTTGAGAGAGAGAGAAAGAGAGAGGGAAAGACAGAGAGAAACATTCATGATGAGAGAGAATAATGGACCAGCTGCCTCCAGCACGCCCCACACTGGGGATCCAGCCCACAACCCGGGCCTGTGCCCTGACGGGGAACAAACCATGACCTCCTGGTTCAGTGGTTCTCAACCTGTGGGTCGCGACCCTTTTGGGGGTCCATCAACCCCATCACAGGGGTCGCCTAAGACCATCAGAAAACACAGATATTTACATGACGATTCACAACAGCAGCAAAATGACTGTTAGGAAGTAGCAACGAAAATAACTTTATGGTTGGGGGTCACCACCACATGAGGAGCTGTCTTAAAGGGTCCCGGCCTTAGGAAGGTTGAGAACCGCTGTCCTGGTTCATAGGTCGATGCTTAACATAAGGCCACGCCGGCCGGACAAGATGCTCTTTGTCGGTAAAATTATGGATAGACACAAAGCGGAGCCGGACAGCGAGAATCCAGGCAGCGGGGTCCCCGTCCCTCTCCGCACAGCGTGCCCTCCCCGATGGAACAGCAGCTGCGATAAACTCGGTCACGGGGGGCGGGGGGAAGAGGGGTGTCCTACCTGGCGATGCTGAACGCGCCGCGGTCCGAGGGGGGAGGGGAGTGGAGCCGGCAGCGGGCAGCACTGCAAGAAAGACGCACCCGTCAGCCTGCTGCACGCGGCACTGTCTGTGAGACTCATCCTGGGCTCGGACCCCAGAGCCCAGGCCGTACACGTGGGTGTGGCTCACGCCCGGGGTGTGGGGGCACCGGTGGCCACAGCACGGGCCACGCAGCCATGAGCCACGCAGCCACCAGCCGTGTTACGTGTGCTCCCGTGCTGCCTCCTCAGGACACGGAAGCCCATGGCCGGGAACGCAAGAGCCGTCCAGCGGTCTCGGACCCACGCACGCCCGGTGCTTCCAGGATGCAATCCAACCGTCACGGCACCGGCCTCTCAGAGGACGGAGGGGACATTGGGGGCACCGCTCTGAGAACACGCTCTCCCAGACTCAGCCCCGGGGGGCGGCTGGGGTCACCAGGGCAGGGACTGCAGGCCACGCCCCTCGTGGGTCTCTTCCCTGCGTTTGGAAGGAACCGGGAGAACCCTAGGGGGTGGGGGAGGGAGGGCAGCATGGACGGCCACTTACCTGAGAGGATGGTGCTCGAGTTCCCGTCATCTGTGGGGCGAGAGAGACGGGGATGTTTGCATGGGGTTCAAGGGGCGATGCTCTCCTCACCGGCTTCTCAGCGTCAGCGCCGCCTCGAGGGGACAGGTGAGAACAGGGACCCAAGGAAAGGGACCCGGAGTAGGGCCTCTCTGACCTCACGGGTGCCAGGATGTGCTAGCCCCCGGGGCTGTTTGGAGGAGGCCCTGTAGCCACAGCATCACCCCGGCACTGCAGAATCCCAGCCTGCACCTGGGCTGGGGCGCCACCTGCTGGCCAGAGCCGGGGGCCCCAGCCCGTCCCAAGTGCGAACCCCTTCCCCACCCTGCCTCTCGGGACCCAGGGCCTCCTCAGCCCCCCTACTCCACCGGGCCCACGGTGGACACGGCTGCTCTCCCTGTCGCATCCGTGCACCCGCTACATCAGTGGTTCTCAACCCCTTTGGGGGTCGAACGACCCTTTCACAGGGGTCGCCTGAGACCATCGGAAAACACCTATTGCCCATGGTCTTAGGCACCAACACCGCTCCTCGGTGTAGCAACGTGTAGCCACGTCGTTTACTGTTGTCCTAGGAAGACTGTCGCCCATGCTGCACCACGATTCAAGACAACATTTCATTTGTTTATCATGAGAAATAAATATTTCACAATATACAATTACGTATTGTTTTTGTGATGAATCCCTATGCTTTCATGATGTTCCATGTGTAACCACAAAAATATGTCCTGCCTGTCAGATATTTACATGACAGTTCATCGCAGTAGCAAGATGACAGTGATGAAGCAGCCACGGAAATAAGGTTATGGTTTGGGGTCACCGCCCCATGAGGAGCTGTCTTAAAGGGCCGTGGCCTTAGGAAGGTTGAGAACCGCTGCACTACATGCTATTGGCTACTGCGCGTCTTCCTCTGGGCCCCGCCGCCCGCCTGCCTGGGGGCCGGGGACTGGGGGGTGTCAGGCAGAGGGGACAGAAGCTCGAACTCACCCGGTGCCGGCTGCAGGCGCTCCATCTCGGCGACTGCGTGGGGGGGAGAAGGTCACGTTAGAAAAGGGCCGGTGTCATCCAACCAGAACAAAGCTCAGCAGGCGAGAACGTGACCCCGAATGAAAAGGCCGGCCCGCCTCCCGGCCTGGGTTCAGGGGACCGGTCATTAGCCACCACACACACACACACACACATGTGACGAGCAGGACAGCGTGCCTGGCCACACATATCCCGCTCCGCTCTGCTGTGTGTGTCCGCCCTGCAGACCCCGTGACAACCGGGAGGCAAACACGCCTCGCGCCATGGAACAGGCAGAGCGCGCGGCTATGAGACAGAGGCGCTGACAGAACTCTAACCCCCACCAGACGGGACACAGCCCATCGAGGGGGGAGAAAAGAGAAACCAGAGATAAATGTGAGCCAGCCAACCCCCCCCCCCAGCACACGCACGCACACGTGTACATGGGCACACGCGCACGCATGCACTCGGCCCCAATGTCAGAGCTGTTGGAATGGACTTTGAAAACATATTAGTCACGTGGGTGCCATCCAGAGAGAGCCCCTCGGGCTGCTGCCACGGGAATGTCAGCCTGTGACCCTCTCTCTGCTCTGGACCTGCTAAGCCACTTCCTTCTTCACTGTGGCAAGCTGGGCACCAGCCACGTGTCTGGTGGAAACTCATTTGTGTCTGTGTGTGGCTGTGTGCATGGGTGTGAATGTATGTACACCGAGTGGGCCAGGTGAGGATGATCTCTGAACACATCATCGTCTGGCCACTCAGTGTCTATCCTCTAGAATAAAAGGCTCATACACAAATTGTTCCCTCGGCCAGGAGTTCCACCAGCAGGCAGGCCGGCCAACCACCCATGTCCCCTCCCCCTGGCCAGGCTGGCCGGACCCCACCCGTGCACAAATCCATGCACCGGGCCTCTAATATATATATATATATATATATATATATATATATATATACTGAGTGGCCAGATGATTATGCGTTCAGAGATCATCATCATCTGGCCACTCAGTGTATGTGAGACCGTGTGCATGTGTGCGGCTCTGTGCATGCACGTGCACGAGCATATGCACGTGAGACCAGGCGCACACGTGCACGCGTGGGTGTGTGCAAGTGAGTGTGTGTGCAGGTGTGTGACTATAGGTATGCCAGAGCGTGTGTGCATGCGTGGGGATGTGTGTGCTGCTGAACGCCTGACGGGGGCGCCTGTGAGCAGGCGGCTGGGGGCCCAGCCCAGACCCGACACCACAGACTCCCACCCCGACCGCCCTCGGCGCCAGCGGGGGCCTGGGCGGGGCTGCGGGCGGGGCGGGGGGGTCCGGTGTCGGGCTGGAGGCAGAGCAGGTGTGGGCCCAGCTGGGCAGATCGGAACTCGATCGGGCGTTGCGGTTTTGGAGAGATTGCCACTGTTTGCCTGGGCTCCTGCCCATCAGATTAAACGCTGCAGGGGACCGACCGCCACGCCCGGGACCAGCCCTCGCTGCTGTTCCCGGAACCCCCACCCGGGCCCATTGTCTGTAAGGAGCTTGTGCAACCGGCTGAGGAGCCCAGCACCTCCGGCGCCGTCTCCCGGGGCTGGTCCCACGCTCCTGGGAGTCAAGGACACGTCTGTAAGCTGAGGAGGGAAGGGCACCGGGGGCAGAGGCGGTGAGAGCACAGGTGGGGAGCTGGGGGCAGGGTGCAGCTGGAGCAGGGCCAGGCCGTCCCTGATTTCACACCCCGGAGGCCACTGTGGCTCCTGGCCTGTGGCATCTGCAAGGCCCTGCACCTCCCCAATCCCCCGGGTGCCAGCCGCTCAGGAGACACCCCGAGGTCCTGGCGAGCTCGTTCTGGGGGACCCGGGCAGCAGGCAGCGGTGGTGGGAGAGCCGTGGGCATTCTTTGCCGCTGACCTGTCCTGACCGTTTCCGGGGTGCCCGCTGCTGGGCCAGCAGAGCCAGAAACGGCCTGCCTGCCACGCCGTGCGCCCTCGGTGTGCGGGGCTGGCAGGGGGTCAGGGCGGGGCAGAGGAAGGAGAGGGCTGAGCCCTCCTATCAACGGCTCAGCTCAGGGGGACGAATCGCCCCATTTTGGCCGGTTTCCCCGCTGGGACCTGATTCCTCGGGGTGGGGGGGGGGAGGAGCGGGCAGGACGGGAGGTGAGGCTGACCTTCGGCCGGGGATCTGCTCAGTGCAGCATCGACCGTTTCCAAGGTGTTGTCTGAAGAGGATCGTTGCATTTTAGGGGAGCTTTTTCCAGCCCCCAGCCATCTTTAACTCCCTTATCCCAAACTGGGGGCTGTCTCCACGTCCACCCCCCCACATCTATTATAAATCCTTTAAAATATATATCTATATCTATATCTTTGTATAGATATATATTTTAATATATTTTATTGATTTTTCACAGAGAGGAAGGGAGAGGGACAGAGAGTGAGAAACATCGATGAGAGAGAGACATCCATCAGCCGCCTCCTGCACGCCCCCTACTGGGGATGTGACCGCCACCAAGGTCCATGCCCTTGACCGGATTCAAACCCGGGACCTTTCAGTCCACAGGCCGACGCTCTATCCGCTGAGCCACACCGGCTCTGGCAGATCCCCAGTTTAGAGCTTGCAGCGTCTAAGGCCAGTTCACCCTGACTTGGCAGTTTCTGGCCTGAGGCACGCTCCCCGGTAATGGGTGAGCGACACCCCGTTAAGCCTCCTCTGTGAGAGCAAAGGGCAGCAGCCGGAGGGACACAAACCGCGCCCCCCCTGCACGTGGCCAGGAAATAGGGACTCGGGCCGAGCCATGCAGACCCCCGGCCCGAAGCCACATTCCCACGCTCCCGCCTCGCCAGGCGTGTAAATGCGTGCGGGAAGCCGCTCAGGCCCTCTGAACACCCTCGCGTGTTCTAGAAACACCGGTAGGTGTGAGTAGCTACCAGTGGCCTGCAGGGGACAAGGAGAGTTCGAGGGTGAACGTGTACAATCACACGTTATTCTGTGGGTGGAGATTAGGGTTTTTTTTATGCCGAGACCGGTGTGGCTCAGTGGATGGAGCGTCGGCCTGTGGACTGAAAAGTTCGAGGTTTGATTCTGGTCAAGGGCATGGACCTTAGTATCGGGCACATCTCCAGTGGGGGGCGTGCAGGAGGCAGCTGATCCATGTCTCTCTCTCATCGATGTTTCTAGCTCTCATTCCCCCTCCCTTCCTCTCTGTAAAAAATCAATAAAATACATTAAAAAAAATGCTTAAAAAAAAAATTTTTACCCAGGCCGAAACCGGTTTGGCTCAGTGGATGGAGCGTCGGCCTTCGGACTGAAGGGTTCCGGGTTCCATTCCGGTCTGGGACATGTACCTTGATGGCAGGCACGTCTCCAGTGTGGGTGCGTGCAGGAGGCGGCTGATGGATGTTTCTCTCTCATCGATGTTTCTCACTCTCTACCCCTCTCCCTTCCTCTCTGTAGAAAATCAATAAAATATATTTTAAAAAAATAATTTGACCTGGGCTGTTTGCTGTGCAGGAGTATTGCCCCGCCTCTGTTTGTCAGTGTAAGCGGGGACGCAGAGTAACAGGGGACTTTAATGTTTCCCCCATCACGTCACTAAATAACGAGTAAAAATCATCGAAACGAAGGGGCAGGTGTGATGAGTGTCGTCCCAACTTAAACGAAAACATCCCTAAGGGGACCAGCTGTGAAGTACAGATCAAGGCTAAGATTACCCAGTCAATAATTCTTTGGAAATAATTCTTTGGAAATAAAACAGAGAGAGCCCTGGCCAGTGTGGCTCGGTGGATAGAGCGTCATCCTGCGAACTGAAGGGTCCTGGGTTCGATTTCAGTCAAGGGCACACACCTGAGTTGTGGGCTCTATCCCAGGGGAGGGGCGTGCAGGAGGCAGCTGATCTATGGTTCTCTCTCATCACTGACGTTTCTCTCTCTCCCTCCTTCCTCTCTGAAATCAATAATATATATATAAAGAAATAAGAAGATAGAGATGTTCAGGTTAGAAGTCTTCACGAATCACATCAGATAATCATATGCCACACCAACTCTTTCTGGCGAAGGTATTCTTTTGCGGCACATTTTCCAACACCGTTCGGCAGCAGGAAAGAAATCGTGGCCACGCCGAGATCAGTGTGCAGGAGGCGGCAGATCGATGTCTCTCTCATTGATGTTTCTGACTTTCTATCTCTCTCCCTCTCTATAAAAAATCAATAAAATATATTAAAAAAAAATAAATCGTGGCCGTAACTCAGTACCTCCGCTGCCTCCAGTCATCGTGCGGGCAGAGAGCACTTTGAAACCCCAAAGCCCCCAGTCAGCGCTCCTCCTTCTTCTTTAAAAAAAAAAAAAAATTGATTTTTTTTTTTTTTTTGTGCCCTGACTGGGATTGAACCCGGGACCCTACAGGGGTTCAAAAAAAAAAAATCGATATTTTATTGATTTCAGAGACAGGAAGGGAGAGAAGCATCAGAATGAGAGAGTCATTGATGGGCTGCCTCCTCCACGCCCCACACGGGGGATCGAACCCACCACCGGGCATGGTCAGGGATCCACGCTCCATCCCTGAGCCACGCTGGCTGGACCCGTCTCTCACCGGAACCCTCACCACAGAGCCACCCTCTCACCAAGCGGTCCCTGGGCCAAGGCCTGGCCCCCCAAAGCAGAAACCCACAAAACACCCTTGACCCAGCACCCCCAAACCCACCAGCACCGCTAAGCCCGTCACAGCTGCGTCTCCCTCTGCGGCTGGACGCCATTCGACAGTGAACGGCCCCATTGGCCTGGTTCCATTCTCAGCTTCGTCCCCCCACCCACGGCGGGTTGGGGGGCTCGGCGGGGGCCCCCACACTTGCCCTGTCCTCCCTGGGACAGGCGGGGGAGCAAGGGGCCCGGGCACCCAGGGCCGTACCTGTTCCGAGCAGAAAAACCCCGGGCAGGAGCAGCAGCCCCAGCAGGGGGGGCGGGCGGCCCATGGCGGAGGGTCCAGCTGCTGCAGAGCTGGCCTGAGCGGCCTTATATGCCCGCAGCTCTGGGGTGGCCCTGCAACCCGATCCCTGCGCTGGGATTGGACGGGATGTGGGGGGCACTTGCTGCAGGAGGAGGTGCTGCTGCTACCTGCAGGAGGCCTGCACGGGCCGAGGGGGTGGAAGGTACGGCTGGGGGGGGGGGCAGATGGAGAGCTGGCCCCGCTGGGCAGCTGGGACCCCGAGGTCCAGGCGCCGGGTGTCAGAGACGCCCCGTTTGCTCCCGCCCACGGCACTTCCTAGGGGAGGAAGCGGCGGGAATGGACTCGTTTTTCAGTGCCCAGGCTGATGCTTTATCCACTGACCAACACCAGTTTCAGCTCCTTCGGCTCAATGGCCGGTGTTTTTTTTTTGCTTTTTTTTAATATATTTTATTGATGTTTTACAGAGAGCAAGGGAGAGGGAGAGAGAGTTAGAAACATTGATGAGAGAGAAACATTGATCATCTGCCTCCTGCATGCCCCCCACTGGGGATGTGCCCGCCACCAAGGTCCATGCCCTTGACCAGAATGGAACCTGGGACCCTTCAGTCCGCAGACCGACGCTCTGTCCACTGAGCCACACCGGTTTCGGCGTCCATCTGTCCTTACCTGTAAAGACAGACCACTCTGCAGGTCGGAGGCCCTGGCCGGGCCGCTCCGTGGTTAGCGTTTTGGCCCCAGGACTGAAAGGTCTTGGGTTTGAATCTGGCCAAGGGCACGGGAACCCCGTTGCGAGAATCCCACAGACCAGGGCTGCCCGCGTCCCGGGTCAGGCCAGGGCCTCCGCTAAGCAGTGAAACATGTGCTCACTGCCCGGCACCCGTGCCCCCGCCTGGCTCAGCGCTGCCACACGTTTTAGGGGCTGGTTCATCTCCCTGGACATCATCTCATGTTAATTCTTTGCATCATTCCCAGAGTTTGAAGGTCACGTGTCCTCTCTCGGCTCTCTGGGGCCAGGGTTCACGCTGCCTGTGTGTGTGCTCGCTGTCTCTGTCCTACAAAAGCCACGGGGGCCTGGCCGGCGGGGCCCAGCAAGGCCTGAGCCTCCACTTAGGACTCAGGAGGTCACGGTTCGATTCCCGGTCAGGGCCCCGGCCCCGGGTGGCGGGCTTAAATCCCCGGGGTGGGGCGTGCCGGAGGCAACCGGTCCGTGATTCTCTGCCATCACGGATGTTTCTCTCTCTCTCTCCCCCGCTCCTTCCTCTCTGAGTTAATAAACACAGGTTTCAAACTGTTAACCACCGATGGCGTGTTCACAGAACCAGCGGGCTCACGCACAAGCACAGAGCAGCTACGCAGGCCCGGCGCCCTCTGGAGACTCCAACCCTGGGCCGCTCCGGCCTCTTCCCCCCGAGACTCGGGTCCGAGGCGCCCGGGTGAAGGTCAGAGCAATGTACTCCTCCGGGTCAGGTGCCCAAGATCCGCTGGGCGTCCGTCCGGCGCTCCCACCCGCCGGGAGATCCAGGATCTCAGAGCCGCTGCCAGCGAGGGGCTTAAGATAAGGCGGCTTCCTGTGTGCGGACGGACTGGTAACCCACACGCCCTGCGTTCCTGGCACGCCCGCCCGCCGAAGCCTGCTCCCAGGGCCGGCGCCTTCCGGGAGGCAGCATCGGCCGGCCGAGCGCAGGGACCACCGTCCGCCCAGCTCAGCCCTGAGACGCCTCTTTTTAAAAATATATTTTATTGATTTTTTACAGAGAGGAAGGGAGAGAGATAGAAAGTCAGAAACATCGATGAGAGAGAGACATCGATCAGCCGCCTCCTGCACGCCCCACACTGGGGATGTGCCCGCAAGCAAGGTACATGCCCCCGACTGGAATCGAACCTGGGACCTTTCAGTCCGCAGGCCGACGCTCTATTCACTGAGCCAAACTGGTCTCGGCTTCTTTTTTTTAAAAAAATATATTTTATTGATTTTTTAGAGAGAGGAAGGAAGGGAGAGGGAGAGTTAGAAACATCGATGAGAGAGAGACATCGATCAGCCGCCTCCTGCACGCCCCCCACTGGGGATGTGCCCGCAAGCAAGGTACATGCCCCCGACTGGAATCGAACCTGGGACCTTTCAGTCCGCAGGCCGACGCTCTATCCCCTGAGCCACACCAGTGAGGGCTTTTTTTTGTTTGTTTTTCATTTGTTATTATTATTATTGTTTAAGATTTTAAAAATAGGTTTCAGAGGGGAAGGGAGAGGAAGAAAGAGGTAGAAACATCTGTGAATCACTGATGAGAAGGAATCACGGATCGGCTGCCTCCCGCACGCCCCACACTTGGGGGTGGATCCAGCCACCTGGGCCCGTGCCCTGGAGCGGGAACCGAACCCTGACCTCCTGGTTCCTAGGTCGGGTGCCCAGCCCCCGCGCCCCAGGAGCCGGGCTGATCCGGTTTGTGCTGGAAGCAGACGCTGCCGAAAACGAACCCACGTGTTTAGTCGAGCTTCGTCGGCATCGGGCGCTCCCAGGCCGTGCCTACAGGCTCAGTCGATAGGACCATTACCAGCGTCCATCTCGGGGCGTCCTGACTGCAGATAAGCCATTCCCGGCGGGCACACCCCCCCGTTTTTCCTGCCGCGTTTCCGCCGTCTGAGCTCCACTCCGATCACCTTTCAGCCCCCCGTGCACGGTCCAGTGGCCACCCCGCCTCCTGCGGATCGAAGCTCGGATTAGCCGGGCCGGGCGGGACGGCTTGGCTTCCTCCAGCCTGAGTGGCGTGACCTTGGGCCGATCCCCGAAACGTGCCCGGCACAGCGGCTCCTTTGTCTGAGCCTCCTCAAAAGCAGGCTCCTCGCGCGATGCAAGTCACGCTGGGGACGAGGCGTTCAGGGGAGAAGGCCCCCTGGGGGGTGGGCAGAACACTGGCCCAGGGGCAGGGGCAGGAGTAGGGTCAGGAGGGAGGCTGGAGGGGGGAAGCCAAGGGCCGGAGCAGAGCCTCCACACGGGCCCTGGGCGTGGCCAGATGTCGGGGGGCTGCGTGAGGCCACGAGGGAGTGAGGGACCCGGGTTCGAGGGTGAAGGACCTCCCTGCATGTAGGCAGGTTTCGCCTCCTCCCTCCTCCTGGTGAAGACCAGCGGTGCCCGCCTCTAGGGAAGCTGGATGAGGGGGGTCAGCCCTCCCCGCCGATGCCCGGCCGTTCTCAGAGTGGGGTCCCCGCCCAGCACCCCCGAACCCCGGGGAGGCCACGCGTGTGCGTTGTCTCCAGACACGTCACGTGTCGCCTCTGCAGACGCACAGCTCGCCCCGAGAGGCCCTCGGAGCGCTGGCTGTTGGGGGGCTCCCAGGTTGTGAGGGAGCCGAACCGCTTTGTCTCCTGTCGGAACGAGGCGTGTCCCGGGCACTGACCCCCCGGAGGCCTGTGGCACCCCAACCGGGAGGCCCTTCCCAAGGCGTGTCCACGCCAGACGGGCGCAGGGAGGGTTAGGGGGCCAGAGGGAGCCACAGGCCCCGCCCCCTTCAGCCGGCGGGGGGGGGGGGGTGCAGGGGGAGCGCAGACCTCACAATAGCGCTCGTCCAGGCCTCTCTGTTTTGTTGTTGTGTGAATCCTCCCCACAAGGTATTTTTTTCCACTGGTTTTTAGAGAATGGGAGGAAAGAAGGGAGTGGGGGAGAGAGAGGAGGTGGGGGAGGGACAAAGAGAGAAAGAGGAAGAGGAAGAGGAAGAGAGAAACATTGATGGGAGAGAAAGACACCTCGATCAGTCGCCTCCCGCATCAGCCCCGACCAGGGCCGGGAGGTGGAAGATGTAGCCCAGGGGAGGAAAGGGAAGGGGAAGGGTCTTTTCTGTAGTTTTTAAAAAATATATATTTTATTGATTTTTTTACAGAGAGGAAGGGTGAGGGATAGAGAGTCAGAAACATCGATGAGAGAAAGACATCGATCAGCAGCCTCCTGCACACCCCATAGTGGAGATGTGCCCACAAGCAAGGTCCATGCCCTTGACCGGAATCGAACCTGGGACCCTTCAGTCCGCAGGCTGACGCTCTATCCACTGAGCCAATCCGGTCTCGGCTGTCGTTGTTTTTTAATTAATTTATTAATTATTTTATTTTTTAATATATTGTATTGATTTTTTTACAGAGAGGAAGGGAGAGGGACAGAGAGTCAGAAACATCCATGAGAGAGAGACATCAATCAGTCACCTCCTGCGCGCCCCCCACTGGGGATGTGCCCGGAAGC
This sequence comes from Lasiurus borealis, assembly GCA_004026805.1. Lineage (NCBI taxonomy): Eukaryota > Metazoa > Chordata > Mammalia > Chiroptera > Vespertilionidae > Lasiurus > Lasiurus borealis. The sequence goes on along the minus strand of PVJN01044034.1, from coordinate 860 downwards.
AAGGTACATGCCCTCGACCGGAATCGAACCTGGGACCCTTCAGTCCGCAGGCCGACACTCTACCACTGAGCCAAAGTGGTTCCGGCTATTTATTTTCTTGATTCCAGAGAGGAAGGCAGAGGGAGAGAGAGAGCGAAACATCCGTGGCGAGAGAGAATCGTGGATCGGCGGCCTCCTGCACGCCCCACACTAGGGATCGAGCCCACAGCCGGGGCCTGGGCCCTGACCTGTACCCGAACCCTGACCTCCTGGGTCAAGGCTCCAGCGCTGAGCCACACTCCAGGGGTTCGTACCCGGGTGTCAGGAGGTCCCACAGGCAGGAAGCAGCACGGCAGACACCGGGAGCCGCCCCTCGCCCTGGCTCTGGCCCCAGCGGGCGCAGCGGACACAGGATTTCCCTGGCGCCGTCTCCACGCCGGACGGGGGCCGGAGCCGTTAGGTAACCAGCAGGGAAACCACAGGGCCCCGCCCTCCGAGGCCGGGCGGCTCAGCACCCTCAGTGGGCGGAGACCTCACAATAGCTCCAGGGGCCGGTTGTGATGCGAGAGCCGGGGAGCCCACCCCTGGCCCCTCCGGAGCGGCCTGGGGGAGAGCCCCTGGCCCAGCCTTCCATCGGCCCGAGGCCGGCCATGCTCCGAGAATGGGAGAGTGGCGGCCAGACGGCCGGGCCGCAGAGGGCTCGAGACCTCCGGGCCCCCGAGCGCAAGGCCCCGAGGAACGGGGTGCTGAGCGCCGGCGAGGGCGGCAAGGAGCAGGAGCCCCTGTGCTGCCGCGGGGACCGGGACTCCGCCGCCCCCCTGGGGTGAGTGTGGCCGGGCTTCCCGTCCGGTCCTCCGCATCCCCTCCCTCCCGTCCCCTAC
>PVJN01044033.1:0-17513 GCA_004026805.1 Lasiurus borealis | reverse complement strand
CAAGGCCAAGGGCAAGGGCAAGGGCAAGGATGCTAAAGGGAGATCCCCGCCTCCCCTGGAAGAGAAGGCCATGCCTCCAAGAGAAGTAGAAAATAGGCTGGAATAGCAGTCTGACACTTGGGGTTCAGTCCCTGAGACCCACCGCCAGAGGAGCCCAGACACCAGTCCTGCTGCCACAGGGCTGGGCACCAACCCTCCCACGGGCCGGCCCCCAGGCCTCACCGAGGACGTCTTTCCGGTGCAGGAAGGACACTTTGCGCAGGACGGCGATCCTCGTCTTCTCCAGCCCGTCCTTGGTCCCGCTCCTGGCGGCCTTCATGAACTGGGTCATCTGGGCAAAGGAGAGACTCTCGTCAGAGAAGAGGAGGGAGGCCCTGGGCCGCCGCCACCCAGGGCCGCCAGCTCCTCCAGGGCCTCCAGGCCAGGACGACAAACATCAAGACCCCGGGGCCCGTTCCCTCCCAGGGAGGTGGCAGCAGAGGCCAAGAGGGACAGGGGGGCAGGGCACCCCGAGACTGCTTGAGACCTCCTGGAACAGGAGGAGAAGGAGGATCTCCCTAGGACAGTGGTCGGCAAACTCCTTAGTCAACAGAGCCAAATATCAACAGGACAACGATGGACATTTCTTTGGAGAGCCACTGTTTTAAACTTAAACTTCTTCTAACGCCACTTCTTCAAAACAGACTCACCCAGGCCGTGGTATTTTGTGGAAGAGCCACACACAAGGGGCCAAAGATGTTTGCCGACCACTGCCCTAGGGGAACCGTCTTGATGGGCAAGGGGAGGTCCTAACTTGATTTTTCCTCTTTGGGACAAACTGTACAGCACCTACTCCCATCAAATCGAGGGGCGGTGACGCGTGGGGGAAAGGCTCAAGGCCTGGGGTCCTAGCCCGGCCCTCAGTCCCAACTCCACCACCCCCAGCAGCGTGACTCTGGATGCATCTTAACCTCAGCGAGCCTCAGTCTCTTGCTGAGACTCACCAGGACCAGGCGGTCAGGTCTGGGGAAGCACGCTGGACCTCAAAGCCAGCTGCTCGATATCGGGGTTATTTAAGGGGCCCCCCAAAGGAGGTGAGTACACACCTCCATCCCATCCATGGAACCCGAGGGAGGAACCCAGCCCGTGCCCCCAAACAGCCAGGTTTCTCACTGAGCCACTGTCCGGGAGAGGGGAGAAGGCTGACATGGCCACAGAGCAGGGTGCAGCTTCCCCTCGGCGGGGAGGGCCGGGGACACAGTGCAGCAAGCTAAGCAGAACGCGGGCACAGGAGGAGGCGTGCCCAGGAGCGGAAGCGGGCACCCTGGGCGCTGGGGGAGCCCCGGCCTGCAAACAGAGCTGCTGCCCCCTAACTCATTCTGGGTCCCTCCATACCCAGCCCAGCCCTGGCATCTGCCCTGACGCCCAGTCAGCACCACTGAGAGAAGCTTCTACGGGGACGGACATGCTTCCTCTCTGTGCGGCCAGCGCGGCAGCCGCTAACCCCAGGGAACTTTCGGACACTGGGGAAGTGGCTGGTGCAGCTGAGGACCCCAAATCTACTTCACTTTCCTTCGTTTGAGTTTAAGTAAGCCCCCCGCTAGCATCCTGGACAGCGCCTGCCTAGGAACACCTGCTCCTTCCTGAAGTCTCTGCTGCAGCTGGGGAGCACTCCTGGGGCGAGGGGGCCTGGTCTCTGCTCTTCCCACCTCCTTCCTCCAAACGGCCCCTGGGGCCCGGCAGAAGGGGCGGGCGCTTCGTGGGGGCGTGCAGGAGGAAGGCTTGCTGGAAACCAGTGGGGGCTGAGGCTGGGGGCAGGGTGGCGCTTTTCAGGAACCAGGCTGGCTTTCTAGAAACAGCCAGCAGAGGGTGGGGAAGGCACATCCCAGCCCTTCCTCACCTAATGGGGACAATGCGAGGGTAGCAGTGCCTGGTCTTGGGGCAGGGAGGGTCATATACACCTGTGAGAACTCACAAGAGGGACTGATGTCAACCCCAAACTGCATTAAGACGCTTATCCTCTTCTGAGGGGGTCACACACACACACACACACACACACCATCTCACACACACACACACACACACACCCCAGATGGTCACACACACACACACACACACACACACACACACACACCAGATGGGAAACCTCTGTCCTGGAGCCAGTTCCCGGCCTGGCAGAGCACCATCCGCAGGGCTGTCCTAGGAACGCCCCACGGGGTCTTTGGGGGAGCCACCTACAGCCTCTCCGTTGGCATTTTCTTGGGCGGTAAAAGAGCAGGTGAGCACCCAGAGGTGTCCCTGTGTGTGTGTTTGTGTGTATGACCATCTGGTGTGTGTGTGTGTGTATGTGTGTGTATGTGTGTGTGTGTGTATGTGTGTGTGTGTGTGTGACCATCTGGTGTGTTTGTGTGTGTGTGACCATCTGGGGTGTGTGTGTGTGTGTGTGACCATCTGGTGTGTGTGTGTGTGTGTATGTGAGACTTGAGTGTCCCTGAGTCAGCCTGCCCCTCCCCCCACACCCTCATGGCGGAGAGGCTGCGCCAGGAAAAGCGCTGGTCTGGGCCCCTGTCCTCCTGTGCTCCCGGCTCCTCTCTGGCCTCGGCTTCCCAAGGTCAACCTGCCCGACCCTGGGAGCCAGGCCCCTCGGGGCATCTGTGAAAGGGCCTGCCACTTCTCCTCTCCCGGGGGAGGGGGGACTAGGGGGCAGGGGAGGGGGGCCCTGAGGCCTGATGGGGACAGGGCCACAGGCTGGAGAGTGCAGGCTTTGGCCCGCACGAACCCAGGTGTGAAGCCCAGCTCTGCTGCTGACACTGGTGTGACCCCCACCGTCCTCACTAACGCCAATGACAGCAGTGACACGCCTGCCTGCAGGGTGCCCTGGGGACAGGTCAGGCAGGCACAGTCATACCGTCGCCATCCACTGAGGCTGGGTTGTGCTGCGTGCTGAGCTCACCCTTCCATCCGCCCTAGGGGCTGGTTCTGCTAATGCCCCCTTTCTCAGGCAAGGAAACCGAGGTCAGAGAGGTCAAGAGACCTGCCCAGGATCACACAGAGAGAGAGGGGTGGGTCAGGGATTCAAAGCCAGGCCTTCGGGCCTTCTAAGCCCACAGGACATAGTAGTAGCTCAATGAATGGACGCTACTGCTGTCAGCAGCATCCTTATCCAGCAGTCTGAGTCCCATCTGAGAAGCAAGTACAGTGGCATCTCGAGATACGAGTGCCCTAACATACGAGATTTTTGAGATACGAGCTGTCAAGCAAGCGATTTTTGCTTTGAAATACGAGCAACATTTGAGATAGGAGTAATTGCACGGATCGGCCGGCTGCACACGACCCACCAGTTTACCTCTACTCGAGCGTCTCATAGTTTCCCACGCCTCAAGGTTATGGAACGAATTAAACTCGTATGTTGAGGTACCACTGTACCCTGAATCTCTCTGAACAGGAGGAGGAGGATGTCTATGCACCCAATCCTCCCTCCTCCCCCGCCACCAGGGTTATTAAATACACAAACTGCAAGGCCTTGGACCAGACTTGGAGACTCAGAGTCTTTGGGGGGCAGAGCTCAGAAATCTGCTATAGGAATCCCTATAGACGGGTAAGGCTTCGCTTGAGGGTGTGGAGCAAATGAGAGGTAAGAGCAGGGGAAGAAACAGGCCTGCTGAGGCCGACCAGCTCCTGCACCGGTGCGCCCCACGGCCAGGTCTGGGTCTCGGGGGCAGCCCAGGGCTCGGCCCACCCTCTGCGGCCCGGGACTCGGGAGGGACAGACAGACAATACCTTACAATCGTACTTGTGCTTCAGCTCCTGCATGTCTCTCCCCCCAACTCTTAAAGCCATGATGTCTCTCTTAGTCCTGGTGTATCTCTCCTTTAGCCTAGTCAGGTCTGGCGAAAGCTGGAGCCCCCAAGCGGCCAGGCAGAAGGAGAGCAGGTGAGAGGAGCAGGCAGGACAGGGAGGAGACAAAACAGGGACAACAGAGGAGAAAGGAGACTCAGGTGAGGTGGCGGACGGACAATGCGGAGCAGGCGGGATTGGGGGGCTGGGCTGGCCCAGGGCCCAGGCAGCGGTCCAGCCAGCCTCCTGCCTGGACTGGCTCCAGTATTGCCCTACCCCCCAACATGTCAGGAAGCCAGGGCCGGTCTCTGAAGCAGGGAACCCACCCTGCTGGGGAGGAGAGGTGGCAGGGGAGTCGCCCAGGCACCTCTCAGGGCAGGGGAGCAATGCTGGGAGGACAAGGATGTGTCTTTGTCATCTCCCCATCCCAGGGGGCTTGTGACCTAAGAGGTTCTTGGCAACTTTGTGAGATGGGCAGATGGCAGGTAGATGGATGGGCGGAACAGGTGGGCAAGGGGATATGTGGGTGAGTAGGAAGATGCACAGAAAGATGGGTGAATGGATGAAGGGATGGTTGGACAGATGGATGCAAAACAGACAGGCAGATGGGTAGATGGACCGGCTCCTGGATGAATGGATGGATGGATGGATGGATGGATGGATGGACGGACGGATGGACGGATGGATGGACGGATGAATGGATGGATGGAGAGATAAATGGACAGGTGAGCAAGTGGATACATTTAGTTAGGTGACTGTATAGCAGGGCAAATGGATGGAGGGATGGATAGGCAGGAAGATGAATGGAAAAAGAAAAGGATGAATGGACTGGCGGAGGACAGACAGTGCTGTGCTGATAAACATTGACAACCAGTTCTCCAGGCAACAGAGCTCTGCTTTGTAGCATTTCTGTGGTGTAAATGCTCCCACCCAACCCATTTCAAGCTGCCAGCCTGAACACTGAATGTGAACTTGGAAAGAGACACACACAATTGGCCTGCACTCAAACCCCCAGCCCCGCTTACTCGCTGGAAGGTCTCCCCACCTGAGTGCCAGCCTCCCCACAGGCAAAGCGGCCACGATAAGAACCACTTCACAGAGTGGCTGAGGAGATGACATGGATGATACATTTAATTAGCGAGAGCTTGGTGGTTCCTCAAAAAGTGGAAGCGATCATCACACTCTCTTATTCGAGTAAGTGCTCGCCATCTGTTGAATAGCTGGATGGATGGATGGTGGGATGGATGGATGGATGGATAGATGGACGGACGGATGGATGAAGTATTTTCTGTCAAATGATATGTGACGAGTAGTGGCTCTACCCCTTACTGGCTGTGTGACCCTGAACCCACCAGCTAACCTCTCTGAGCTTCGTCACTTAGGTTCGCTGACGAACAAAAGGAGACTCTTAATGCCCATGATACCAGCCACTCTAGGGGATCAGGAAAAGTAAATGGAACTGTTTAGTAAGCTGTGCCACACCAGGCAAAGGTTCGTGATTGTTCTACAGAGAAGTAACCGGACGGGGATCCTTCTGTGAGTTGCTCAGACTCCCCAGAAACTGGGCAGCTTAGGGTATGTACTGAGCTCTGTTCCATCTGCAAATAAGATTGACACCATAAAACCATAAAGCCCTCGTGGGCCTGATGCCCGGGGTCAGAAGACCCAGAACCGGAAGTCTCCCTGCAGAACTAGCCAGATCCGAGCAGGGGAGCGAGTGAGGCTGAGGTCAGAGCTGGCTTTTCTGCCCCGTCCCCTGGCCCCCTGGATCACAGCGACCTTGCTTATGAAGAGGTCACACCATCAGAAAGTGGGAAAAGTTCAAGCAGCCCACTCCACAGCTGGGAAAAATTAGCAACGGCCACTGACCCTGGGAGACCGCCAGCAGGCACTGGTAGCCTAAGAGGACCAGGCTCCCGCGTCCACCCGGGTCGGTGTCCGCTCCACACACCCTGTGGTCACTTCCTTTGGCCAAAGTCCACCCGTCGAGAGCGGCCTCTCGAGACAGGAGAAGGAGGAAGTCCACTCGTTCTCTGGCAGCAGCAGGGCAGTGCCAGGCCCCTCTGGTCTCCAAGGACAGGACACACTTCGATCTCTGCTGCCCAGTGCCCTGGAGCCACACCACATGGCCAAGCAGCGGTGGCTCCGAAGCATCAGCCACTGCAGTGCCAAGCACAGGAGCAGGTGCGTCCGAGAAGCTTCGGGGGGCAGAGAACCGCAGGCGGGGCCAGGGGTCCCTGGCAGAGGCGGTGCTGAAAGAAGGGTCCCTCGTCACTCCCCTGTCCTGGGCGCCTGCTGTTTGGGCAGCAGGAGGGCGCTGGCTCGGCCTCCAGAGAAAAGTCCCGGGGGTTAGAAATTCCAAGAACAGTGTCTGCCGAGGAAGAGTCCAAAGCCCCGGCCTCGGGGTCTGAGGGACCTGAGCTGTGGCAGCAGCCGGAGACCCTGACCCTGGGGCCAGGCCCGGGGAGGGCAGACCCAGCGCTCTCAGGGTGCTCCCTGGCCTCTGGCATCCCCTGCGGGCAGAGCACTGGTGAAGAGGCAGACTGCCCTGCCACAACTGACCCCTGAGCCAGAGTCCCATGCTGGCATCTGCATTCAACCAGCGGGTCTGCAGGCCACCACTAGAGAGCCTATACTCAGCATCGCCTCCTGCCCTCTGAGCGGTGCCTACTGTCCCTTCCTAGGCCCCAGCTAGAAGGCAGGGGCTGGGGACATGGCTGAGGGGGACGAGGAGGGGCAGCCAGAGGCTGAGAACAAGGGCTGGCCTCGGCATCAAGTCCGCTTGCTCCCGGGACCAGGAGCGGCTGAGATGTGCCCATTCTGCCCTCCTACAGAGAGGCTGCCCAGGGGACATGGTGGCTTCAGAACGGAAGCCCCTTCTCTCTCTTAAGTGGTGCACGCTGCCCCTTCTGAGGACAGAAGCAGGAACGGCCGGGCCAGCCCTTTAGCCTAAGCCACCTTTCCATCTCCTCCGGCCGCTGCACCCCGGCTCCCAGCTCCTCTCCCCGGGCCCCCTCTGACCAGCTCTACCCGATCCCACTATGTCAGGCAGGCATCATAGGTACAGGGCTCCTGGTTACAGAACGGCATCTTGTCTTCATTCTCAACAAATGATCTCTTCAGTATCTCCTAGACCACAAAGGTTCCAGGAGCCTGGTAGGGTTCCCGTGTACCCCAGCCCACACCCTAAGATGTGGCCTGAGCACACAGTAGGTGTCACAGATGCCTAACTGTTTGGCTAGCAGCATGTCAAGGCCACTTTCCAAGGCCCAACACATGGAGGCCCAGCCACAAGACCAGGCGAGACCTGCTCACTCCCAGGCTTCCTGAGGACTTGGGGGAGCCTTCTTGTCTGAGGGGATCCCCACACTTAGAAAGAGGCAGGAGGCACCAGGAAAGACTTGGAGGCCCCCACAATCTCAGCCCAGGTCTGGGACCCCCTACCTTGAGCCTGCATATGCCTGCCTCCGGTCAGTCAGTAAGAAGCTGCTCCCCCTAGATCCCCCATTCCGGGGGCATCTATAGACTGAATGGGAGCAGTGAGACTGTCACCGCAGAGGAGGGGCCAGGCAAGCCACCCTCCTCTCGGCCTCTGGCTCCCTCCCTGAGAGCAGCAGGATGCACCCATTCCAGGCAAAACACCGGAAGGAACCAGTGCATGGATGGCGCTTTGAAAGGCCGCGGGAAGGAGCCTCCCAGCAGCTCTATCTTAGCCACAGCGCCCGCCTGCCCCCCCCCAGTTTGCTCCCCTCCCCCATGTGGAGGATTGGGTGGGCCTGATTGGTCAGAGGACACAGATCCCACAGGGCAGAAAGAGCACTCTGATCAGCTGGCCGGGCCGCCTGGAGCACCGCGCTGGGGATTCGGAAGCCAGATCTGAGCCCAGGACCATCATGATCAATGCCAGGATCTGCCACAGAGGGCGGGGGAGCACCTGTGCCCGGAGGAGCCACGCCCACCCCGGGTCCAGGGTCTCCACCACAGACAGCAAGGCCCGCCGGTCAGCTCTGTGTCAGGGCCCCTGGGCCAGCTCCCTCTCACACATTTCCGGGCATCACTGCTCAGCTATGAGTCTCAGGCCCGGCTCTCAGGCTCTCACCACCCGCAGCATCTCCTCCCCAAGGGCGTCCCAGGGCCCCAGCTGGGCTGAGAGGTGCCGCTGCCCGCTCACCTTGGGCTGGAAGGACACCCGGTGCTTGGCGGGCTCTGCCTCCGGCTTGGCCTCCTCCCCGGAGTCCTCGCTGTAGCTCTCGAACTCACTGGAGCTCCAGCCTAGGTCCTCGGCCTCCCTGGGCGCCCCGTCCCGGTGCACATCCTGGTACAGCAGGTTCCTCTCCGCCCCTGCTGGCCGAGGGACAGGCTGTGAGCAGAGGCCCGAGGCCCAGCCCACTGGACCCATTTCCGAGCCCAGGTGCAGGGGTGGGGGTGGGGTCAGGTGCATAGCATCTGGCACTGGAGCTCCGCCTCCACTCCCTTGTCCATACAGCAGAGGTGAGGACGACACCATGGCTACCCGGTCAAGTGAGGCGGACACGCGAACGTGTAAAAAGGCGCAAGAAATGTGTCCTGCACCGGAAGGCTCACTGATTTCCTGCCGTGGTCAGCATTCCTTCTCTGGGGTCTGATGCTCATCCTGGGCCTCCTCGGCGTTTTTTAGTAGAAAAGACAGTCCCCCAACCCGCCCCAATCTGGCTCAGTAGACAAAGCATCGGCCTGAGGACTGAAGGATCCCTGTTTCAATTCCAATCAAGGGCTCATACCTCAGTTGCAAGCTCCTCCCCAGCCTGGGCCCTTGTCGGGGCTCATGCAGGAGGCAACCAATCAATGTGTTTCTCTCACATCCATATTTCTCTCTGTCTTTCCCTCTCTCTCCCACTCTCTATAAAATTCAATGAGGAAATATCCTCAGGCGAGGATTTAAAAAAGAAAGAAAGAAAAGAAAAGATGGCCGAGACCGGTTTGGCTCAGTGGATGGAGCGTCGGCTTGCAGACTGAAAGGTCCCAGGTTCAGTTCCGGTCGGGGGCATGTACCTTGCTTACGGGCACATCTCCACTGTGGGGCGAGCAGGAGGCGGCTGATTGATGTCTCTCTCTCATCGATGTTTCTGACTTTCTATCTCTCTCACTTCCTCTCTGTAAAAAAATCAATAAAATATATTTTTAAAAAAAGAAAGAAAGGAAGGAAGGAAGGAAGGAAGGAAGGAAGGAAGGAAGGAAGGAAGGAAGGAAGAAAGGAAGGAAAGATGGAGGGGCAAGTCCTGACTCGGACCCTCTGCTCTGGCCTCAGCATCCTGGGAGAAAACCAAGATGGTCCAGCATTCCATGAGCCAGGATCCTTAAGGCCAAGCCTCTTTCCCACAACGGTCCAGCATGGTCCAGTAGGGGGCGCACCTGCTCCAGTGTCCAGGAGCGGTCCCTTTTCGTCAAGGCCCCACAGGAAATGCCTTGAACCGAACACTTGGGGAACAAAGACCTGAGAATCCACAAGCCTAGAGAGACAGGAGCCACCAGGGCCTGGGTACTTTTGGGGTCTCTGTCCAGTGGGTGTGAGATGTGCTCCCAGGCTGTCCTGGGACTGGGACACGGGTCCCCGAAAGGCCCAGCTCCACCACTGGCAGATCTTGGGCTTCACCTTCACCCCTGGGGGCTTCCCTTCCGGCTCAGTTACCGGCAGGACTGGACTGCAAACCTCACAACAGTGAGGCCAGGCCCCCAAAATGCCCGCAGATGAAAAGGCTGTTGTCAACACGGAGGAAACATGGCCTTGGGACGGGGGGTTGAATCTGCTCAGAAAGCACACGTGCTGGGAAGGGGGAGAGATCTCGGGTCTTCAGAGATCTCTCTGCAAAAAGGGATGGAAATAAGTGGAAGGTGGAGTCAATAAAATACTATGTGTACCTAAAGCTGCAGCACAGAGCAGCGGGTCCTTCCCGGTGGGGACGATAGGTGGGCTCCGTGTCATTGCACTGACCTTGAGCCCGCACCTGCACCCGCACCCCTCGGGAAAGCGGGGGCGGGGGTCTGGAAGGTTGGCAGCCAAAGAACAAGACGGGTGCACTGAGGCGGGGCTGGAAACCAGGGCCTCAGGATCAGGAGGGAGCAGGAGGGTATTTTTAAGCAAAAGATTAGTAGTGACTAATGTTTTCAGGGAGCGGAGCAGCTGGTGACGAGGCGGTGACCTTTACGAGGCTGAGTTGCTTGTCCTGCGACTGCAGCGAGGGCCCCACCAATGCCTGGGGCTGCCCCGGAGGAAAAACCCGGGTGGCGTGCCAGATGTCGCCCTCCCCACCTTCCAAGGGCCACCGGCTCCCCGCCCCGCCCACCTCTATGTGTCATTCTCGGTGGATTTTCCCAGAAGCCCTGCAGGTCAGTAGGTGGCAAGTCATCAGTCCTCCATGAGACAGGTGACTTGCCCAAGGTCAGGCAGTGAACAGGGCATTGGGGGGAAGAGGGGGTCTGGGGCCCCCAGGCCGGGCTCCATCCCTTTACCCCTTTGTAGGGAAGCCCCACCGTCCTGGGCTCATCCGGAAACTCTCCTCCAGGGGACACCGTGTCACAGGTTCCTGGGCCTGGGCCAAACCCTCGGCCTCAGGGACCTCACAGCAGCTCCGGTCCTGGTCCCTGCCCTCCGCTCCCTGGGGTCTCGGGCTTCCCTGGTGCTCGAGGTCACAGCCCTTTCCAAAGCGTTCGCCACCACCCGCTCAGCGATCCATGTCACTCTACTACTGGCATCCTCACCACATCCCCAGCGCTAGCTTTGTCGCCCCAACTTTACAGGCACACCGACTGAGGGCCCTCAGGCACAGATCCCTGTGCCCTAAGCAATGGCAGAGCCGAGACCGGAACCCAGGGCTGAGTGTCCACTAGCGTGGGTGGCCTGTACTCCGACCGCCAACCTCCCTCCTCTCCCGGGGCCCGCTGAGCCCACAGGAGTCCACAGTGGCCCAATACTAACCCAGCGGCACCCCTGAGCAGCAGACCTGCAGAGGAGGGACAGCCTTGTCTCACTCCTGCAGGTGGGGGCCTGGGGGTGGGGGGTCCTCACTCTGCAGGCTCAGAGCTGGGTTCAAAGGCGGGCTGTCTGATACATACTCTTAACCACCTCGGGGAAAACTAGGACGAGCCATTTTCCCGTGCTTGGGGACACAATAGTGCTAGGAGGGTGGGGGCAGAAGGGGGGGCAGACTAGGAACTAAAGAACTGATTGCTTGATGAGATTCAGGTGGGAAAACAGGCCAAAGAGGTGAGATAAGAGCCTTGGGCCTCTCAGATCTCCTGGGCCGGGACCCACTGCCTCCCTCCCTACAGATGCGCCCTGTCCCCACCCCTCCCCCTTCCTGTATCCAAAGGAGCTGCGAGCAGGGGCGGTGAGCACCTCCTGGGCTGGCAAAGGGAGGCCTGCTGCTGTCCCATTTGTCCCTGCGGCTGGAACAGGAGTCAGAGGGTGGCTCTGGGCCCTCAGGTCTCGTCATGTCTGTGTGTCTCTCGCGTTGGATTGTGCACAGCCAGCCCCAGGATGGCAAAAGCCACTCCATCAGACTAGGAGCTCCTCAAAAGCAGGGGCTGTGTTTCTCTGACAGGGGAGCCCCTGAAAGCAGGCATAATAGTGTAGTAGAGAAAAGCAAGCGTCAGCCCAGCCGGAGAGACTCAGTGTCAACCTACAGCCTGGACATCATGGTTCGAATCCTGGTCGGGGCACATGCCTGGGTTGCAGGCTGAATCCCCAGTGGGGGGTATGCAGGACGCAGCCGATCAATGATTCTCTCTCATCCTTGATGTTTCTCTCTCTCTCTCTCTCTCCCTTCCTCTTTGAAATCAGTAAAAAAATATTTTTAAATATATTTTATTGATTTTTTTTACAGAGAGGAAGGGAGAGGGACAGAGAAGCCAGAAACATCAATGAGAGAGAGACATCGATCAGCCGCCTCCTGCACGCCCCACACGGGAGATGTGCCCACAACTGGAATCGAACCTGGGACCCTTCAGTCCGCAGGCCAACGCTCTATCCACTGAGCCAAACTGGTCTTGGCAAAATATATTTAAAAATAAAATAAAATAAAAGCTAGGGTCAGGCCCTGGCTGAGTAGCTCAGTTGGTTAGAGAGCCATCCCAATATGCCAACGTTGCGGGTTCACTTTCTGGTCAGGGCACATATAAGAATCAACCAGTGAAGGCATAAACAAGTGGAACAGCAAAACCATGTTTCTCTGTGTCTGTCTGTCTCTCTCTCTCTCTCTCTCCCTCTCTCTCTCCAAAAATAAAAACAAAACAAAAAAATCAATCAATAAGAATTAAAAAAAGAAAAGGCAAGAATCAGGCAGCTGTCCATAAAATCTTGGCTGTGTGATCTGGGGCTGATGGCTTAATCTCTCTGATGCAACCCAACCGGAGCCATAAGCCTGGCCTGCTGACCTCCGGAGGCTGGTTGGCTGAACAGTGAGAGTGATTGTGCTTCATCTGGCATCAGACGCTGCCCAAGTTCCCCCTGGGGTAGGGGACAGAGCACTGGACTTGGGAGTCAGAATGACCAAGGTTCACATCCCAGCCGCCTGCCTCTGCAATTTCTTTGTAGGATGAGGACATACTGGACCCAAATGGAAGTCTCAGAGCAGAGCGCCAGAGATGAACGCCGGAGTCGCTGGCCCCATGTGTTCAAGCAAAGATGGCGGTAATAAACAGCCCTCCCCCTGGGTGAGAAGGTTGGACCCACCCCGGCAGGACTCACCCTCTCCCCGACCCCCCCCCCTCCTGAGGTCCCAATCTCCCTGCCCTCCAGGCCCAAGGAGGGCCTTCCTGCAGAGCAGGGCACAGGATTGCCAGCTTTCCCGCTTCCCCATTCAGCTTGACAAGCTGTCACTTTCCCTGCAAGCCCAGACCATCACCCCTTTTCCCGAGGGAGGAATCCAGAGGGGAAAGAACGGGCCTGAGTCCCTTCAGCCAGAGCGTCCCCAGCCCTGAGGCCCTCACCCTGCCCCGCCCCAGCCGGGCCCCACCCTCGGCCATCTCCCACTCTCCCCGGATGACTCCAGTGGTTTCTAAAAGCAGGAAGGAGGGGCCGTTGGCGGGGCGGGAGGGAAGGAAATGGAAGGAGAAGACAGACGGTCGCAGCCCCTCCCAGGCAGCCCCAGGGAAGCAAGGGAGCGTGGAAGGGGCCCTCACCGGGCTGGTGGGCATCCAGGTTCTCGCACGGGACGTCGTCATAAATCACATCTTCATCCAGCGCGGGGAAAGTGAAGCGGTCGGCTGGGCGCGAGGAAGGAGAGGAAAGAGCAGGCGTGAGGCGGTGGCGGGCCAGGCGGAGGCGGCTGCCAGACTGACATCAGCTGCACCAGCTGGCAGCGCCCCGCCAGCCTCAGCGCCGGGCAGCCCGGGCCCTGGGGAGCCCCTGCCCGCCACTCTCCGAGGACACTGCTCCGTTCCTTCTCTCCACCCCCCACCCCACCTCTCCCAGTCCCCCCTGCCCCCCTGCCGCCCGCACACCTGCCCACCTGGCCGAGGGCACCTGCCGGGAGCGGGGAGCAGACCCAGCACCCAGGGCACATTTTCTGTGGCCCAGGCCCCTAGCGCCACCCCAGCAGGAGCCACCTCCCTCCCAGAGGCAGGGGAGGGCCAACCAGCCCTAGGAGAAGTGGACATAGGGGGAGGGGGCGGGACTTGGAGAGTGGGGTTAAGAAAGCGCCCCCCCCCCAAAAAAAAAAAAAAAAAACAGGCAGCAGAGTCCTGGTTGGCGAAGATTTCAGCAAATGAGCACAAATGAGACAGAGCTGAATCCCCTGAACACGTATCAGGTGATCTATGAGCAGGGCAATAAATGCAAAATGTAATGAATGAGGTCTTTCCCCCAAATGGTGTCCACTCTCTGCCCGCTTTAGGGGCACAGGGCCCCTGCAGAGCCAGGGTTTCGAAAGCCAGTGCCCACTCCTGATGGGAGACTGTCCTCACCCCACCGCCCTCCAGGAAGGCCTGGGACCCTGCAGTCTCGCCATCCAAACTGTGATGCCTCCAGCTGCCTCGGGGGCCCCAGAGCCTGTCAGAGCCTCACCCTGACCTCCTTGCCTCCCCTCCTCCCCCACCCCCGACAGACTCTGCCTCCAGTGGCTTCAGGCCTGGCCGCCTCTGTCCAGGTCCCCAGTTCTGGCCTCCACTGCTCCTCACGGGACTCCAGCCCACCCCACGCTGTCTCCTAGCTACACCCCCACCCCACAGGGGTGGAATGAACTGCAAATGCGGCTGCATCACCAGCCTCTCTTCGCCCGGTTACCCCCTGGCTGTGGCCCATCACCCCAAAGCTTACTGCTCCCTCGGGCTCCTGCACAAGCCGCCCGGACACACTTCCCCTAATCCTATCCCCTGGCTCTCTGCCTCAGGGACACAGGGGCTGTCCCCCTCTTCGTGGGAGCTGCCTGCCCGTGTGTCTGCTCCCCGAGGAGCCTCGTCTTGGCCACGGCTTCCCACTGCTTCAGGAGTGCGTGAGGAGCCCATGAACGGCGGCATGTGTGGTCCGCTCCTGGACCGTGGTCCCGGGGCAAACAGGGCAACTGTCGAGCGTGGACAATGTCCACTCCACCCCAGAACTGCCACCCAGCCCACGGCAGCCCAGCCGGGGAGGACGACCCCTCAGCTCACACAGCCCCACCCATGGGCTTAGGGGAGGGGACTTGGGGGTTATCCTGGCACCACCCCCCGGAGGCTAAGACCTGATTGGGGGGGGCGGGAGACTTACTCCGACGGGAACTCTTCCGCTTCCAGCTGGAGCGCCGGACCCCGGACAAAGCTGTGTCCACGGCATCTCCATTGCTCACCACAGCCGGCTCCCTGCGGGCCGAGACACAGTGCCAGTGAGCCCCAGGGCAGGGGCAGAGCTGATGCAGGGGAGACGGAGAAAGAGGCTCTGGAAGCGCCAGCAGCCCCACACTGGCACAGCAGAGCGCTCGAGGGGCAGGCAGGACTGACAGGAGCCTCTGGCCCCCAGGGCCATCAGTCTAGACTCTAGAGCAGCGGTTCTCAACCTGTGGGTCACGACCCCTTTGGGGGTCAAATGACCCTTTCACAGGGGTCACCTAAGACCAACAGAAAATGCAGATATTTACATCACGATGCATAACAGTAGCAAAATTTCATGGTTGGGGGTCACCACCCCATGAGGAACTGTATGCAAGGGTCTCAGCCTTAGGAAAGTTGAGAACCGCTGGTCTAGAGGCTTTGGAGAGGTGGGACCAGCCCCTTCCTCGTCTTTGAAAGCAGCGGCTGCTTTAAGAGCATGAAGATCACAGTGCTCCCCAGAATGGGCGCCCGTCTTCCCTCCAGCGCAGGCTCAGGGGGACCCGCTCTCTCCCCCTTGTTCTCCCCCCTGGACTGGAGGCCAGGGCTGGGGACCACCGCCTGGGAGAAAGGAGGCTTACCAGGGCTCACGCACCAGGCCTGAGAGACAGAGCTGAGGACGGGCTGGGCTCAGACCCTCGCTTCCCGGGAGCAGGCAGGCCAAGGGAAGGGGTGGGGGTCAGCAGAGCCCGCCCAAACCAGGTGAGCCTGTGACTGTCCCTGCCGTCATTCAGACAGACACCATGCACCCCTGACACGATGTGGTCCACACGAGAAGGCACCCGCCTCTGCAGGCTTCTTGCCCAGCTCCATACCCCAGTCCCATCATGAGAAAATGCCAAACAGACCCAGACCAGGGTCAGGCTCCAGGATGCCTGCCCGTCCATCACCCCTCAATGCTGTCAGGACCATAAAAACCAAGAGAAGACGGAGAAACCGTCACAGACCAGGCAAGGCCGGTGACAACTACACACAACCGGGGACCTGGGATGGGACCTTGGCACAAAAACGGAGCGAGTAGAAAAGCGGCCAGAATTCGGATCATGTCTGGAGTTTAGTGAATGGCTCCGTCGTTTGGACAAAGGTCCCGCAGACACTTAGGAAGTTAACGATGAGAAAACGGGGTGCGGGGGTGGGGAGGGGTGCAACAGAACTCTGTGCGCTGCCATTACAACTTTTCTGTAAGTCCGGAACCTTCCAAGGGAAAGTTATTTGTGTTGTGTTTTGGTAGTTTTGTGGGGTTTTTTGTGGTTGTTTTTTTCCTCAAAAGACCAAGTCCACATCTGCCATTCCAAAGTCCTCCAAGTGCCCAAGATGGCAGCCACCGTTGCCAAGAATTAACTCGAACTCTTTGGTAGCTGAGCCCTTAGCGCTCAGTGGAGGGCAGGTGGGGAGACGAAGGCCAGGACAGTGCAGAGGAGGGGGGAGAATGAGCAGCACCTCCTGGGAGCGGGCCCTTTGCCGCCTGCCTCCCAGCTCTGCAGGCTGCGGACAGAGGAACCTGCCCGAGATTGCGCTGTTCGGGAGGGGCAGAGCCAGACCGGGGAGCCCACTTGCCGGGCCCCAAAGCTGGGCTCTGAAGACGGCGTCTCGGATAACAGAGCCCGGACAGAGGTGAGAACGGAAACGCTCTAGTCCCTGCTGTCCTGTGAGCCCCACGTGCTATGGAGCACTGGGAATGTGGCTGGTGGCACTCAGTGACCAAGGAGATTAGTTTACTCTCAGCAGCTATGTGGGGCTGGTGGCCACTGCATAGG
Organism: Lasiurus borealis; assembly: GCA_004026805.1. Classification (NCBI taxonomy): domain Eukaryota; kingdom Metazoa; phylum Chordata; class Mammalia; order Chiroptera; family Vespertilionidae; genus Lasiurus; species Lasiurus borealis. Next base: position 1,119 of record PVJN01044033.1, on the reverse strand, counting down.
ACAACGCAGGGTGAAGTCACCAGCTAGTCTCAGCTCCAAGCTCGCGGCCAGAGTCAGCAGTATTATTACCCCAACAGGAAGTCACTGCCGAGAGGGGAAGGGGCTGGTCTGCACCAGGAAGGGGAGCTGGGATGAAAGGAGCCGCCTGAGCCCTCATCCCTGCCAGCCACTTCCCTGAGCCACCACCAGCTCAAACAAGAGCCGTCTTGAAGGCGCTGGATCCAGCCGCTCCAGCCGGACAGAACCAAACTGCTCCAGCCGGAGTCGACGTGAGTGCTTGGCAGGATCTACTTGAAAGTCTGCAGGGATCCACTAACGGTGACAATGCGTGACCATGACAATGGACCTGTGAGAGGCCACTCATTTCACAAGAGGACAAATGAGGTAGATATTACCGTCCTGGGGCTACAGATGCGGAAACCGAGGCCCATTGAGACCTAATCACTGGGTGCCTCACAGGGACCTGGGGCCTAGTGCCCGGGCTGCCTGCCCGCAGAGTCTGTGCTCATTCAGCCAGACCTCTCGCAGGTGGGGAATTTGTACTAGAATATTCACTGACATCACAGATTCACTGTGACCTAAGGCCCCCGGCATTGCTAGACTATTTAGCCATCATTTTTTTTTTTTTTCAAAAGGAAGAAGAAATCGAGACCGGTTTGGCTCAGTGGATAGAGCGTCGGCTTGCGGACTGAAAGGTCCCAGGTTCGATTCTGGTCGGGGGCATGTACCTTGCTTGCGGGCACATCTCCACTGTGGGGTGTGCAGGAGGTGGCTGATCGATGTCTCTCTCTCTCATCGATGTTTCTGACTTTCTATTCCTCTCCCTTCCTCTCTGTAAAATATTAATAAAATATATTTTAAAAAAAAAGGAAGAAGAGAGAGTGCGCTCAGCAGCGTCAATAACACCAGCTCCAGTCTTTGTTTAAAAGAAATCATCAGCCGAGACCGGTTTGGCTCAGTGGATAGAGCGTCGATCTGTGGACTGAAAAGTCCCGGGTTCGATTCCGGTCAGGGGCATGTACCTAGCTTGCGGGCACAGCTCCAGTAGGGGGTGTGCAGGAGGCGGCTGATCGATGTCTCTCTCTCATCGATGTTTCTGACTTTCTATCCCTCTCCCTT